>JAUCBJ010006993.1:0-59939 GCA_032718475.1 Nemertoderma westbladi | reverse complement strand
AATCTGTAAGCAGTTTTCTCATATCTTTTCTCAAACCTTCTCAAGCGTTCGAGCAGCACTATACTTTACAATTGTACGGGGCCCTTTTCATAAAAAAGGCTCTCACGGTACAGATATGAATAAAATTGCTAAAAAGTTGTTTTATTAGTTATATCTTTAGGAAGAATGAAAAATGTCTTTGAATTTCATTCATTTTTGACAAAGTTATTGTTGAACATATAAAAATGGTATTATCTAAAATAGCTGGAAAGTTTGAATTGTTCCTTAAACTTTAAACACCCATATCTCAGAATGACGTTTTTTCAAGAAAAAGGCTATATCTCCGCCAATTTTAACTGAAGTAAGTTGAAATTTGGTAGACTTGTTAAGAATACCTTTCTCTATACTTCTGAACAAATTTGGTTGGAAATGCCCTTTTTCTGGAGCCTTTTTATATCAAGGCCCAAAAAGCCCTATTTTGGGGCCTTTTTGTTCTAAAAAAGCTCCAGCGCATTTGAGGCAAAATTTGTTCAGAAGAATTGGATGCAGGGTTCTTCTGAACTTATATTCCAAATTTCGAAAATTGCATTGCATGGTGGTGGCAAGAATGTTTTTGTTAAGGTAGCATAGCATCGCAATGTGCAGCTTCAACGCTGCAGGCCGATTATAGTAGTAGTTAGTAGGTATCTAAAGTCCCATGGAATCTAAAGTCCCACGGAATCTAAAGTCCCATGGAATCCAAAGTCCCGCGGAATCTAAAGTCCCACGGAATATAATGTCACCGGGATCTAAGTTACTACGGGATATAAAGTCCCCAGGATATAATGTCACCGGGATCTAAGTTACTACGGGATATAAAGTCCCCAGGATATAATGTCACCGGGATCTAAGTTACTACGGGATATAAAGTCCCCAGGATATAATGTCACCGGGATCTAAGTTCCTACGGGATATAAAGTCCCCAGGATATAATGTCACCGGGATCTAAGTTCCTATGGGATATAAAGTCTCCGGGATATAATGTCATTCCGGATATAAAGTCCCCCGGGATACAAAGTCCCCCGCGATACAAAGACCCCCGCAATATAAAGTTCCCCGAAATCTAAAGTCCCACAGGATATAAAGCCCCGGGAAATAAAGACCCTCGGGGTATAAAGTCCACCGTGTATAAAGTCCACAGGGATCTAAAGTACCACGGGATATAAATTCCCTGGGATATTAAGTCCCACGGGATATAAAGTCCCCCGAGATATAAAGTCCCCCGAGATATAAAGTCCCCCAACCCATCAACCCCACCGGTCAATCACATTTATCAATCACCATTACTAGAACATTGTATAAATAAAATATAAAAATACCAACGCAATATGTTGGGTTTTTGTAAACAAAACCTATTCAGTATGAGGTGGGATTTAAAACCAAAATGTAAAATTATATAGATAGAAAGGTATACAATACAAATGCACGAATTAAAATTTAAAAAAATTATTATTTTTTAATTTCTCTAAATGATTGTCATTTCTTCTGCCTCAATATTACCCGGTTTAATGTTAAACTCATTAGCGACTAGCTTAAATATGTTGCCTATCAATTAAGTACCAGTAAATTTATTTATGAATGTGGTTACTTATTGTGCGACAAATACAAACTTATAAATAATATTAAAATGGACATAATATGGATTGTAATAAAAGTTACAGCGTCCAATAATATAAGATAAACCCAAGCGCTTACATGTTAAATAAAATATATAATATATTCAACCTAATAAATATATTTAGCTATTGGCTGCTGCTACAGGGAGAACATGATATACTAAATCAATTAAATAGACTTAATTACATATAAATAATATTTAAACAAATGCAAATCTACCGCAGAAAATATTAAATACAGAAAAACAAATCATTGTATTTTAACCAAATTTTACTGATTTAAATACAATTTAAATTAAAAGTAAACGTATTAAACAAAACGACCGTCATATAAAGAATTTATATTTAAACGTCACGTCAACTGTAAAATAAAGGCAAATTAATAGTAAAAAAATAAAGCACCAAGTTTTCTTCAGCCATTTGACGGGGATTATAATCACAAAGTAAGGCAGAGATGCACTCTGACGAACCCTGAGATGATCTAACCTTAACAGACCTACCAATAATTGCTTTATATTTCTAAAAATAGCTCCTCTAAAATGATTATAAATTTAGGCAATTTCAACAATTTCCCTATTTTATACAGCTGATCATTTTATACATGCTGATCCCGGAATGTATATATAGGAAACGTATATAAGGGAATATATATATAATATATATATAGGTAATGTATATAAGGGAAACGCAATTGTTTTTATTGTAATCAAGCAAAGCAAACAGTCGGCCGAAGTCGGAGGCGACCCGAAGGCTCCTCTTTCCATAGCTGCTACCCGAGGGTAGGGGGCGCTACTCCTATCTCTTGTTTTGCTCCCGCAACTCAACTGGGTACTTATATTATCGACCACAATGGGTGAAAGGCTGAGTGGACCCTGGCAGGGCTCGAACCTACAACTAATAGATTGCAGGCCGGCGCTCAACCAACTGAGCTCCCACATCCCATTGTTCGCGTAGACCACGGTACTTGTAGAGTACCACGGCGTGGCCCCAGATTCATTGACACTCCGCTTCCACGTAGAACCAGAAGTTGTCCCCGCCGCCGCTGAGGGGGGAGTAACATGTCTGATAGTACCGGTACGCCTTAATACCAGAAATTCAACCAATTGCGGTTGGGAACTGCTGATAGGATAGCAGGTATACAGCGTTAAATAAGTTGACTTTATTTCACTTCCATCGGATTTGTAGGAATAAAGTCCATTTGTTATTTCTAAAATGTCGGATATAAATAATTTAAAATTAAAATTTGTGGAAAAAAAATAATTTCAACCCGACACTTATCTAGATCTAGAGGAATGGATAATATCGCGAGTCAAATATACTAATGGAATGAAAGTACAAGCACCTAATTATTATACAACTAAATAAACAATCATTTAATTAATAAACAATTTACTTAATATAAAATACTCAATATTAATATTGTGTGAAAAGTTACAACTAAAAATATAAATTGAGTTTGAAGCAAAAAATTAAACGAGTAATTTACAAAAAATAACTGAATATATTATTTATTATATTATGTCATCCAGATTGGTAATAAAAGACACCCCGGATCCGTGCAATTAAAACACGGATCCGTGCAATTAGAACACGGATCCGTGCAATTAGAACACGGATCCGTGCAATTAGAACACGGATCCGTGCAATTAGAACACGAATCCGTGCAATTAGGACACGGATCCGTTCAATTAACACGGATACGTGCAATTAGAACACGGATACGTGGAATTAGAACACGGATCCGTACAATTAGAACACCGATACGTGCAATTAGAACACGGATTCGTGCAATTAGAACACGGATCCGTGCAATTAGAACACGAATTCGTGCAATTAGGACACGGATCCGTTCAATTAACACGGATACGTGCAATTAGAACACGGATCCGTGCAATTAGAACACGAATTCGTGCAATTAGGACACGGATCCGTTCAATTAACACGGATACGTGCAATTAGAACACGGATACGTGGAATTAGAACACGGATCCGTGCAATTAGAACACCGATACGTGCAATTAGAACACGGATTCGTGCAATTAGAACACGGATCCGTGCAATTAGAACACGGATACGTGCAATTAGAACACGGATCCGTGCAATTAGAACACGGATTCGTGCAATTAGAACACGAATCCGTACAATTAGAACGTAGCTCCATGCATCTCAGCTACTTTCTTTAGGATGGCCTGATGACTCGCGAACAAGGCGACTCTGTCGGTGACCCGTTGCCACCTCACGGCGTTCGCGTCATCTCCCGCCTTTAGCTCGAAGTCGAACACATCGCCGTCCTCATCGTGGAAATTCATGGCGACGGTCTCCATCCACGAGTTGTCCGTATTCCTCGGGTCATCGACGTAACCCGAGAATATCTCGACCCCCTTGGCGAACAGCTGGTCCACCTTAGCCTTTACAGCGCCCCCCATCGCCTCCTCACTGAACTCCCGTCTCAACGTCTGCCCCACTCGCTCCCCGGGATCCACCATCCCCCCTGGGATACCCCACTCCCGGTTATCCTTCCTCTGTATCGCGATAAACTCCAACTCCTTCCGCTCCCCCTCGCCGCCTCTCCTCCATCTAGTAACGATGGGGTCAGCCGCGTGGTTGGGCCCCCATCTCCCTAGCAACCCGCGTCCAATCATACCCGTCCGACCCTGCGGGTTCCTAGGCAACCTATCGATTACGTCGTAGTACTCCTTAACATGGCAACGACGATCGACTTTATTCTCCTCGTCTAGTTGATTGAAGGCGAGGAAGGGCCGATCCTCGGGGTCCATCGCGATTAGGTCGGCTTTGTCGGCCCAGACGGGTTTGGCGAGAACCGTCGGCGCGGTGTAACTGACGGGCTGGTACTCCGGGAACAACTCGAGCCAGGAGACCTTGTTGTTAGGGACAATGAACCGGGAGATCTTGGTCCCGGGGTAGGGACTACTCCGGGACTTTATGTGCAGCATCAATCCGAGGTCCTCGATCCGGTTAACCGCCTCCGGGGGTTTCGTATCGGCGTCGGACTCGGACTCGGAATCCGAGCGGTCCACCAGCGCCGGAAGGTCCGGCGCCGCTATCGATTTGCCGCCCGGCTTCTCAGAAAGCCGCTTTATAATCCAATCCAACGCAACCGTCGTCCGCTCAACGTGCTTCTCTAGATAGGCGACTCGCTTCAACACATCTTTACCAACATCGAGACTTTGCATGTCGTCCAAAGAGTAACATATGTGGTCCACTTTCTGCTCTGTGTTCTTGACTCGCTCGTCAACTTGCTCCTTTTCGAATCGATGCGATTTAAGCACGCAATGCAGAGTGCAGCGATCCTCCCATAGAATAAGATGCTCTTCCATCGTTGCGGACATCGTCATCTTAAACACGTGACCGAAATCCTTGTTGGGGTTGCAGCAGTCCCTCAGACGTTTGTAAAAGTACTTGAAGAACAGATAGACGTGGGGAATAATGATGAGGGGCGGGGGGAAGGGAGGCCGTTCGTGGTACTCGCGGATCAAAGCGTAACGCTGGAACTTCCAGAATATGTCAGTGTTCTCCTGGATCCTCTCGAACGTGTAGCTGAACATCGCGATGAGAAGGTTGAGAAGCAGAATGTTGGAGAAGAGCATGTACAGGGCCATGAGGATGGAAGGGATTTTCTCGTCGGTTTCGGGGCAGCGGTCTACTCCGTTGGCGATGTCAGCCGGGTCGTCGGAGCAATTAAAGTCGCCGGCTTGATTCGGGTTGTAGTCAATGCGTTCCAGAAAGAGTTCGCCGTAAAGCTGCCAGTAGGGGTGGTAGAAGATGTTCTTAAGGACGACGAAGGGGCGGGTCTCGTTGGGGTAGAGGAGGGCGGAGCTGGTGATACCGTACCCTATCAGGAAGATCGCGAGAATAAAGATGAAGAAGGTTAGATCCTTAACCATCCTCGCGATCATAATGAGTTTGGGGCCGAGCATCCGATGGGCCGAGCAGATGTGCAAGAAACGGATGATGAAGATGAGGAGACTGAAACAGTAGAAGACATGAGACCAGTACCACTCTCTGTAGTGGATGGAACCCCGGGGCAACGCGATCGCGATTTGGGCTCGGCCGCCAGGGATGGTGTTGGCGTAACTCCACGATGCTAAACGTAATGCTAACCCGATGACAAAGAACATAAGAGCGAAGAGATCAGCTATGTTCCATAGATCGCTGATCCATCTGTAGAGTTTCATCACGACTGTGGGGGTATCCTCGATGGCGATCTGACGGACTTCCTCAAGAAACAGAGTGGCGATCCACCCGATAAGAAGCCACTCGAACCACGAGATTTCTCCTAGGTAGAAGTTGCACATCACAATGTAGGAGAAAAGCACCAGGAAGAGGATATAGGCGATGACGTTGTAGCAGAAGGTGACGATAGCGGAGTTGAGGAATAGAAGGAGCCGCTTAATAACTCCTAATTGTTTGCCGGAACTCCCGACGTACAGCGTGCTGACATCGGTGAGCTCATTCATCATCTCGGTTATATCCGCGTTGGGGATACCACTCTGTTGCTTCAATGGGGTGAGCGGACGGGTAGATATGTTATCCATGGGAATCGATTCATCTACCTCCATTTTCTTATACGAAGCTCCAGGCCCATTCCCCTGTAAATCCTCATCTAGTATTTCGTCATCGTGTTCAGCAAAAGCTTTGTTCTCGTCGGGGATATCTTCTCTGAAGTAGATCAAAGGATAAACTAAAGGTGGGAAAACCATGCAGACGATCAACTTCCACAACTTCGTCTCCGGTACCATCTTACCCATCCAGATGCTCGTCAACAAACTCTGACAGCCACTCTGCGCGATAAACCGTTTGTTATCAGCCGCAACGGCGATGTCGATGCAGGTCGTGCGTCCGAACAGTTTCATATCGCGCACTAGGACCTGCTGTGTCTTCAATTCGTCGTCTCTGTAGCATTCGTTAACCGAATCCACCGCCATATCCTCGAATACCTGCGAATACATCTGCAGCGTATCCTGGACATCGACATCGAACACGAAACTCGTGTGAGCCATCGACTTGAGTATCTTACTGGCGAACAACGCAGCGGCGGTGGCAACCCGGCCATCCTCCCAGAACCGCCGTGCCATGTCCATCCGCTGGAGGAGAACCGCGTAGATGAACAACTCGCGCTCCGGCTGGTCGAAGGTTTCCTCGACGCTTTTGGCTTTCTGGTTGTATCGTTGATCCTCGAGGTAAAGAGGCCGGTAGTTGAAGTTGTCGCCCATGAGACTCTTGATTAGATGGCCGATGTGTACGAGGTTGTAGGAGCCGTCGTTGGTTTTACTGCGCTCGCGGTCCAACAGCTGCCGCAGCAACCCGACCGACGGGATGTTGTTGTACAAGTCGACAAGACGACGCACGGTGAGGAACTCCTTGAGACTGACGCCGGACTCGAGGAACACATCGATAAAGGAGAGTTTGTTCTCGATAATGGCCTGCGACATGACGTCATCCAAAGAGCCGCGAGGCCACTTGGTGCCGCTCACAAATATATCCGATCTGGCTATATCAACGCGATCCCACGCGAGCGCCAACTTCACCTGCTGTAGAACCTGGTCCCTGTTGGCGTTGAGTAACGCCGTTAGTATCGCCATGTCGATATCTCTCGCTCCCTCCGTCTGGCTATCCATATCGAATATAGTTATTAGATGTTTCTTGAGGATGCATTGTTTAACCTCCTCGGCCCATTGGTAGACTTTACTCCCCCATATATCCCCGACTTTCTTTCCGCCCCATTCCGTCCCGATTCGCTCCCGAACCGCCGCTTCCAACTTAGAATCGAATTTAACCCGTTTAACGCTCTTCCTATCGCCGCTATCGTCCTTGGCTACTTTAGACTTGTGGTAGGCCCAGGCCAATATATCGGCAGCACGTCCCGAACCTTCTACTATAACCGCGGGGGTGTCGTTCTTCAGGGCGTTGTACACGGTGCTCAGGGTCCCCGGGCCGCCTTCCAGAACCACGATGACCACCGGAACCTTCACATTGCCCACGGTTCCCTCCGTGGTTCCCGCATCCGATATCTCGGCCACCAACTTGCCCCACAAGGTGGTCTCCCGTCCAAAGACCCCGTTGGTGCCGTCGTCAACCAGTACGAAGTGGTTGTGGTTCTGGTCCAGCGTGGCCCCCCCAGAAGACTCGGCCTCGGCTACTCGGTACATCGCCGGGTACATACCCCTCGGGCTCACCAACAGCGGTCGGGCGTTCAGTACCCCGTAGGTTGCTATCCCTATGGTCACCACGGCGGCCTCACCAGCATGCGTTAACTGGTGTTGGTGCACCGCCTCCCCGACTAGCTTCATTACACCGGCGTTGGTGCCCCCAGTAACCACCCAAGCCCTGGTGCTACTGGCAACCTTCATCAACCCAGATTGGAACATTTTCCGAAGTCGAGGCTTCATAACAAAATCTTTAGCACCTCCGGTCACTGAAATCAACATTTTTGGGCGTTTTAAATTCCAGAATTTATCAAAAAGATGATATATTTTTTTGGGGTTTGTCTCCGAATCAACTCGTACGAATTTCGCCTTTTTCCCGCTGTAACCAACAAACTCGATCTCGCCGAAAGCATCAGTGCGCTCAGGCGCGGTGTTGGATTCTATACTCCAGTTGGTTTCCGGAGCAACCGACCGCCTTAACGCCCGGGGGTCATGGGCCTCCTGCTCATAACCGCATTTACAAACAATAGATTCGTGTTTTTTAGGGGTGAATTGAATGCAGATGCGTTTACTCATGTTAGTTTGGATCCAGTGGCGTTCCTTGGAGGAGGTGGACGCTGACATACCCAGCGTCGCACCGGAGCCAACCACGGCTGTCCCGACCAGGGACATTCGATGGGATGGTTTGTCCGTCCCAGTGAGGGACATCCGGTTGGTGAGACTGCGTAATTCGGCCATGTCATTGGATGCTTTGGATGGAGAAACCCGGCTCATAGTAGCTTCGCCAATAAATTGTCATAATTATAAAATAGGCCTATATAAATATTCAAAGTCATTTAGACAAAACAACGTGAGTATAAAGTTTGAAATAAAAGACCTAGCAGAGTGTTCAAGGCCTAGGCCTAACTGATTGTTTTTATTACTGTTATACAATTATACATTACTGCTGTACTGCATGAGTGTAAAGGTAAACGCTACACTGACGTCAACAACCGTTATTCTAATCATGACAGTATGATATGAACAAGAATGAACCTATAATGGTGGCCCAAAATTTTTTTGATATTCAAGTATTCAACTCTGTTCAGCATTTCAGCAACAAAATAATGCAAAAAAAGTACCGGTACCGGTAGGGGTAGGGGTACCGCCACAAAAAAAGTTGTATAAAGTTGTGTGATCAATATAATTTTGCTTTAAATTTAGTGGAACAAGTATAACAGTATAACGGCTGGCTAAATTTTAAGGCTGGAGCGCTGGACCCTGGCCTGCTGGCTGCCTGGACGGTAGAAATAAGTCAGTAAGTCCTCAAGTCAAAAAGGGTTTTAACTTAACATAGAAAAAATTAGACCAAACTGAACAACCTGTCTTCCTGCAGGCCTACCAAATTTCATTAGATTGGACTCCTGGATCTGGACTCGGATGTTCCTTGCCAAGGAGAAAGGAACTTATGACTTACACATAAGAAAATACGTCCATGGTTTTCCAAATATTGCTGCTAATTTTATCTAAATTGCTTCGATATTTCTGTATTTTTAAATAACATTGGACACAATATAGGTAACCAGAATTTATCACTCTCTCCTGTCAATGTCAAATATAGGCCTACTGGCCTACCGATTTGTAAAATTTAAATTTTAAGTGGCTTCACTTGCTGACTTGGGTTTTTTATCCATGTCACCGTGTCGGTGTCGGCTCTTTTCGTTCCCATGAAAACAAAATATATATTTTCGAGAGTGCCACTCGGACTAAAATTGACCAAATTTTACTACCTTTAAATTGGCACCAAAATCCACACCTTTTGCTTGAGTTGTAAATGAAATAGGTGTAATTAGACTAGACTATGGAATGGACGTTCCTACAATCCTACACTTAGTCATCTATCTATAGATAGGCAGATAGGCCTAGGCTTACACAATATAATAAAATGTACAAAAATGTGTTTCACAACAAATTACAATACTGCAATAGGCCTACTGCCGTTACTGAAAGTTTCGTTATATTACTGCTTACTGGTATATATTACAGTATTACATATTATATTATTATATTATATTACAGTATTAGGCAGTTAGGTCTATTTGTGGAGACACCACTGTCATAGAAGCGTACCGGCGACCGGTACCGGTTGCCGGTATACAAACAACCACAAATTATAAATCAGGACAATTAATTAAACACAAAAGAATACAAAACGTCTTATAGGCCTACTGTGGCACCGTCACCATATTAATTTTAAAAAAATTGAAACGAAATTAAAATACGCCGTCTGCTGCTTGAGGGCGAATTGCCCGATAGTGAAAACCTGATCTCGTTCAGTCGTTTGGTTGTTTTTAATGCTTTTGAGCTGAAACTTGGTAGCTACGAATAAGCTACCTACTACTGCTGTACTGCAGCATAGGCTGTATCTTTAATTTTAATTTAATTTAAAATCCGGGATACGCCCCGGCGCTATATTAGATTAGATCTCTTAAATGAATTAAATAAAAGAGTTAAAAAGTGGTACATATGGAACCCGGGAAGGGAAATGGGCTCCCTAGATACAACATATGCACTGCACAGTATCAGTATGTCGGTACATTCATCTTTAAATAGTCTAATAGTGGCAGAGTCGTCTACAGTTCCCCAGTCTACCGCTGGAGAGCGAAATGTTTGAAAGTGAACATCTTCTCCAACTTTGTTATTTACAATCCATTTAGACTGAAACTTGGTGACTATCAGACTATGGCATATACAGATATAGGGTGGCAGAGTCGTCTACAGTTCCCCAGTTTAACGCTAGAGAGCGAAATTTCTGACAGTAAATATTTTCTCGAAATGTCGTTATTTGCAATCATGCCGCTTAAGTTGAAACTTGACAGTTCTCTCCTATGGGGGCGGCGTTTTACTTTATGACTGTATGACAAATCTGTTACACCTTAGGGGCCGTCCAAGTATGACGTCAGCACTTTAAGGGGGGGGGGGGGGGTGGGAAAATCTGATGACGTGCTGATGAGGGGAGGGGAGGGGGTCAGCCAAAATCGGTTATCGTTCATATGCGTACCGGTACCTCTGGCAAAAGAAGCAGGTTACAGTGGTGGTGTTTTCTAACCAAAACAATAAACTAATCTCCATTACTTAATTAACGGAAAGGAGTAGGTTACAGTGGTGGGCTTTTCTAACCAAAACAATAAACAATATCTCAATAACATAGGCTTATTTTAGCAATACGGTACTTCTTATTTTTGCAATACGAAAATACCAGAGGTACGCATATGAACTATAACTCCAAAATCTGACGTCAGCATGTTCATTTATAGGTGCTAGAAGAGATATAGCAGAAGAGTAATTAGCTTGCCTATTTTAATTGTTCGAAGCCCCCGAAAGGCCCGTAGCACGACCTTCTGTTTCAGTTACCAGTCATCATGTTTCAGTGATTAGGACGCGTTCTGGCGTTCTACTGGGGTACTGCGGTACTGGGGTTCGCCTGAAAATGAAACATTAATCCTAAGCTAATGATTGTTAGAGACTGCAGTACCGGTACCTCTACCGGTTCATATACTGTAGGCCTATTATTAGCTTATGTTTGTTTATTATCATTCATAAACTGCTGTCGCATCAGGTACAAGTATGTAAACGATAGGCTACCCTACTACAACTCTATACCTTCCTATGTAACTACAGCCAGCCCCCGTCAGCCCGTCTGCCCTTGCCCGCCCCCTCCAATGCAATATATGTAATACCTCCTTTATCCTGCTGAAAAGTTTTATTATTCTTTTGCAATATTTGATAATTTATTCTTTCTAGGCATACACTTAACTAATTTAATTTGTGATTCGACAAAGTGATTATAAATAATCTTCATAATATTATAATTTATTACAATTTTTTTTAAATCTGATTTAGGGGAGGGGGGGGGGGGGGGGGGGGGTCAACGCCTATCTGACAGTCTGATGACATCTGATTTAGGGGAGGGAGGGGGTCAACATTTTGGGGAAAACTGCAGACGTCATACTTGGACGGCCCCTTACACACTTCTCACATATTTAATGCAATAATTTTTATTGTCCGTTTAAATCCTTTTTTTGTCCTTTTTTTTTTACTTTTTATGTCCTCCAGAAATCTACCGTTAGGTTCCATGCTACCGGTTTCTCTACTGTTGTTCTCTCAGGCTATCAGTACCGGTATTAGTTTTTTTTACTTTTTATGTCCTCCAGAAATTTACCGTTAGGTTCCATGCTACCGGTTTCTCTATACTGCTGTTCTCTCAGGCTATCAGTACCGGTATTATTATATAGAGCACTATTTTGCAGTATTGCATGTACAGATGTAGGTATAAAGCAGGTATTTTAGGTATTTTAGTACCGGCACCGGTACTGCTGTAGGCCTACTGTGTAGCCTACCATTTAAATACGGTACTGGTAGGCCTACCGGCTGACCGCCTCTGTAACCTGCTCCTTTTCCTGATTTGGTAAAGTGACCGTTTATTGTTTTGGTTAGAAAGGGCCGCCTCTGTAACCTGCTCCTTTCCTTCATTTTGTAAAGTGACTACTGTTTATTGTTTTGGTTAGGAAATCCCGCCTCTGTAACCTGCTCCTTTCTCTCAATTGGTAATGTTATCGTTTATTGTTTTGGTTAGAAAATTCCGTCTCTGTAACCTGCTCCTTTCTCTGATTTGGTAAAGTGACTGTTTATTGTTTTGGTTAGAAAATCCCGCCTCTGTAACCTGCTACTTTCTCTCAATTGGTAATGTTATCGTTTATTGTTTTGGTTAGAAAATCCCGTCTCTGTAACCTGCTCCTTTCCCTCAATTAGTTAAATGATCGTTTATTGTTTTGGTTAGAAAATCCCGCCTCTGTAACCTGCCCCTTTCCCTCAATTAGTTAAATGATCGATGATAAATGATAATAAATGATAAATTTTTTTTGGCTATAAAATGAGTGTTTTGCTACGTCATGTGGTAATCGATTATCGACAACAACCACAAACTATTAAATTTAGAGTCTTTTTACCACAGGCGCATATGGAATTCTATCTCATAGTCTATAAATCATGGAATCATGGAATGTTTTGGCACGGACATAGTGAAACCAACTGTCCGACAGACCAGAAATCAACAAATTTTGAATGTTTTGGTTTAGGCATGTTGAAATCAACTGTCTGACAGTCCAGAAATTAGCAGTCTGACAGTTTGAAGAAATACTGGAGCTGGAGTCAAGTTCTACAGTCGAAGTCAACTGTACACTTTAACTAAGAAGCATTCACCTGGCTGGACCGCTGCTTTCATTGTAACCTCTCCACAGTATTAATTAATTTTAGCACAAAGATTTCTAAAGATTTTTAAGTCTGTCACTCTGTTACTCTACACGTTGGGTCTTGACACTATCTTGCGCATTTACGTGATGCAGACCGTCCCAAGATTACAAATAACAAACTTTTGTTTTCCCGAGTTTTGTAGAGTTTGCAAAAGTCGGGGAAACAAACTTGATTTTGTGTTTGTTGGTATAGAAACCACTTCAGCCAATCAAGTTTGTTTCCCCGAGTTTTGTAAAGTCGTTCGAACAAGTTTCAAAAGTCGGGAGAACTAAAAAAAGATTACAAAAATTGGCCGCTCAGGGCCACCATATTTTTAAATAAACAATAAAACAACCTAAACTTAAATTTGCTTGAAGAAATGGTTGATTACTGCTACCGAAATATTGGCTGGAATGAATAAAACGAATAGTAAATGGACAGAAATGTGATTAGATTCGGATTCAAGTGACAGTGTGTTCTTTTGGTTTAAGTAGAATTAAACAAAATTTTGTATCAGTCCATCCACATTGAAAATATATTCGTCAAATTGCGGACCTTTTCAAACTTTTTGGAACAAACTTGCACCCCATGGGCGCCGGCCATGAGCACTTGAACTGGTGAACGTGAACCGCCGTTATTGTCCAGAATAGGGTGTTTCCCTTCACTTCTATGGGGCTTTATATTATTCCTAACTGTCCCAAATACGTTGTGTAATGATTTCCAACCTGTCCAATGTAGGGGCATCCAATCAAATAATCATATGAGTCAACTCCTCGTCATCGGACCAATCAATACCAACATTCCTAAAGTTAGGCATCTTCTTATTGGCTATATAATGTAAAGGTGAATGGGAAATTCCACTGATATATAATCCAAGTGTCAACTACAGTACGAATCCGGGGCTCATTATAACAACCTACACTGGACAAAGCAACGTATTTGTGCCAAGAGCTCGTTGAGGTATATGTACAGTGGCATTTGGACTACATGTTCCCTAGTTATGGTTAAATATATACTGTGGGTGCCTTGCAAATGGCCTGTAAGACTGTGATGCATTATATGCTATAGTGTCATCATAGTCACATTATTTCATTTCATGTTGTACAATTTATTATTGCTGTGCAATTTATTCATGTTGTGCAATTTATTCATGTGGTGCAATTTATTGATTTATAATAAATCTAAATACATTCGTATAATAATAATTAAATGACAATCAAATTAGTAATATCGCACCCTCCTCCCCCAGACTCAACTTCATCCCAAATATTCCTTAAAAAGTCTTAAATTTGCCTCAAATAGGTTGTTAATGTCCCATATAGGGTGTTTGTGTGCCATATAGGTTGATTGAGTCCAAAATAGCCTGTGGCTTTATCAAAATTATTTCAAATAGTTTATAAATGTAAAGGAATACTGAAAATAATATCTACTTCATAATCATACCTTTAATTCCAATTTGTCCCACATAGGTTTTTTATGTCACATATAGGGTGTTTTTGTCCCATATAGGGTGTTTGTGTCCAAAATAGTGTGTGACTTTCTCAAAATGATTTTACATAGTTTCTAAATGTAATGGAAGCCTCTCAGCAGCCAGTGGACGCGGCGACGCGTACAATCCAAAAGAAAACACACTAGTCTGGATTCCCTCGCCAACTTGGGGATCCCGTCACATTCAAGACACAAACACCCTATATGGGACAGAAACAACCTATTTGGGACAAATTTAAATTAAAGCTATGGTAGTGAATTCTATATTCTTTTGAGTATTCCATTACATTTAGAAACGGTTTAAAATCATTTTGAGAAAGTCACGCGTTATTTGCGACACAAACACCCTATATGGGACACAAACAACCTATTTAGGACAAATTTAAATTAAAAGCTATGATAATGAATTCTATATTCTTTTGAGTATTCTATTATATTTATAAACTATGTAAAATCATTTTGAGAAAGTCACACGATATTTGGGACACCATCACCCTATATGGGACACATACACCCTATATGGGAAATAAACAACTTATTTGGGACAAATTTAAATTAAAGCTATGATAATGAATTCTATTTTTTTTAGTATTCCATTATATTTATAAACTATGTAAAATCATTCTGAGAAAGTCACACGCTATTTGGGACACCATCACCCTATATGGGACACAAACGTACCCTATATGGGACATAAACAACTTATTTGGGACAAATTTAAATTAAAGCTATGATAATGAATTATGTATTCTTTTGAGTATTCCATTACATTTACAAACTATTTTAAATCATTATAAGCAATTTACACCCTATACGGGACACAAACACCCTATACAGGACAAAAACAACCAATTTGGGACAAATTGAAATTAAGGCTATGGTAGTGAATTCTATATTCTTTTGAGCATTCCATGACATTTAGAAACTATTTAAACTCATTTTGAGAAAGTCACACGCTATTTGGGACACAAACACCCTATATGGGACACAAACATGGAATCATGGAATGTTTTGGCTCAGGCATTAGTGGGGTCGCTTAAGGCTGAAATATAGCAAAATCGTTAATTGCCGGACAAAAGCATGAAAATGTGACTATATATGTAAAAAAATGTGTAGATTAATCTGAGCCTGTGTACCAAAAAAATTGACTACTTTCCTAGCAACAGGGTGACTTTTTCATAGCAACCGGATACTTTTGGTCGTATCTGTTATTGAAACTCGCCATATAGAAAAATTACGATTATATTACTGGGTTGGTTTAAAAATAGAAGTCGAGTACACGTTCCCATAGCAACAAGGTGACCTTTCCCTAGCAACCGTTGTATATTTAATGTAATTATGATTGAAACTTGGGATAAATAACCTGGCTAGCAATAGAAGATGGTTATTAGTGACATCGGCGCTGATACACGTTTCCTTAGCAACAAGGTGACCTTTCCCTAGCAACTGCCTGCAATTATGATTGAAACTTGGGATCATGTTGAAGGGCTGAATCTAACCAAAACAATAAACGAATTAGTATATGTAAAGGTTATAAGACAGAAATAAGCGCTATAAAACACTTAAAAAAGATAAATTTAAAAAAATAAAATAAAAAATCTTCATATATAAAATTCCAATAAAAAGTCGACCGAAAAGTGAAATCCTGGTATTCTTCACATGGGCGGAAATCCTGGTATTCTTCACGTGCGGCATGGGCGAATATAAGATTATTAGTAGTTATATTAGAGTTGATTGATACACGTTTCCATAAAAATATTTAACTTTATGGGAATAATGTGTGTTTATAAAACTACAGTGTAAAAGTACAGTTAAAAATCCAAAAATGTAGCCACGGGCGGAGCTGACCCCATAATAATAATAATATAATAATACAATATGGATATATTTCTCTAAAAAATCTGTAAGAACTACTGTACTTCCAACTTCAACAATTTTTTCACTATTTCACTTGCCAGGCCCAGATGTAATACGGTTTTAGAACATCTTCATGCTCTGAAAGGAGGCCAGAGGAACAAGATATCCTTGGCAATAACTTAAATCGTTCTAGAATGTTTCGCATATAATGAAAACAAACATAGATAAATATAATACCAATACTACCGGTAGCTGTTCTTGTATTTTATTCGTGTAGAAAAATGGTCAATAATCAGAGTGTAATATAATAGTCACAGTCATTTTGCGATTCTAGAATTATAATTATGATACAGAATAGTACATCATGGTACTAGTGAGCTGGTTATTGCTTATTCCCTCGAAATTAACATTATGTAACTTTTGTTTTGGTTTGTATATATTTATTGGCACTACTTCGCCCTGTCGACAGCCTTTGTCAATTTTTTTAACCATGAATTTTTTTGTGTTTTTCAAAGTTTTTTTTGATAATGGTGAATGTTCTAGAACCTTAAGTAGATATTTTTTTAATAGCAGCTAGCGTTTTTTTACTAGCTAGCATTTTTTGAAAATAAAAAAAAAAATTTGTTAACATTATTAATTAGCTAGCGTTTTTTTTTTTAAGGTAGTGGGTTTTTTACTACAGTAGTAGCTAGTAATAGTAAGTATTTAAGATGTTTAAAACTGATTTTTTTAATGTTACGTTATTTATAGGTGTGATTGGTTGGTAAACAAGCCTATATTTTTTATGGGTTTTATTTTATTATTCTTTCCAGCGACACTTTGCTGAATGTAGACTCAGAAAACTGTACCGATGTTCAAATAATCTCAAACGATGTTTAATATAAACTATAAACTGTTATAATATCATCAATATTTATATCTACTAAATGTTCTAGAAATTCTTTTTTCACCAATACCAAAAAAGCATTAAAAAACTCTAAAAAGGACTGCTGAAAAAATCGCAGGGGGTGTCGAGAGGGCGAAGTATGTAGTTCCTATTTATTAATGGGAAATAATTACCCTGTACAAATTTATTCTGTTGTTCTGGAACATAGTGTGAACTCATTACACGTTTAATTTTTGTGGTAGCTAATGTTTTCGATTGTCGCTAGTCTGTTTTTCATTATAGCTATAAAATTATTGTTATATAGCCTATTATTATAATAATCTATAAAATAACATAAAAATTTTTATAATTTCAAAAAAGGTCACGTAATACCTCCAAAAGGTATTAGCTTTAAAACAGCTTTTAAAAATAGCAGAATAATATTGAAACGGGCTACACTACTACCAATCAATGTCTTGTCTTAACATTCATTATCATTTACCTACAAACATGATACTATAAATTTTGTGAGAATAGTTTACTAGTAGTTGAACCTAAAACCTCGAGTTTGTAAATCAATGGAGACCCTTCTAGACTTTAGTACATGAATTATATGTCAGAAAACTTCCGCAGAAAAAACTTAATAACCCATGCAATACACCAGCTTCTGAAGAAATCATCGGAACATATGAGCGTTTTCTTGACAATGTCAATCAATTTAGAGACATTGGAATGTTACCAATCGAATTAAGTTTCAGTGCAGAAACCAAGGCATTTTATCTGCTCAGAAATGTTGCCAAGTGGCACCATTCAAGGACACCTTGCAGCGTCCTTCACGAAGTATAGCGAGTTCAAACGATAATAATATATATGATGATGTTAAGCGGCAGAAAAGAACCCAGTTACATAATAATAAAGCTTGTATCTTTTGTGACTCTGGCGACTTACATGACTATTCCACGCTAAATGCACAGCAAAATTTGACAAACATGGCAAATGATACGAATGATTTTCAAATGTTACGTAAGGGTGGTGGCGACTTTGTAGCGAGTGGTGCAAAATATCATATAGAAATCCTTACAAAATACAGAAATATGCATAGATCATTTCTTCGCGACAGGACAAACAAAGGCAAATCAATAATTGTTGAGGAATCAATAATAACACGATCTAGAGCATTCAATGATCTTGTTAATCATATTGAAGAGTCAGTGGGGAGTGGAACAAGTGTGTTTAAGCTAGCAGAGCTACATAAAATATTGTCAGATCGATTAGAAGAACTGGGATACTATGTCTCAGTGAATAAAACTCACCTAACGGATGACATTATTCAACATTTCAAACAATATAATGTTCAGTTTGTTTCTGATGGGAAAAATGTAATTTTGGTGTTTCCAGAATCGATGAAAGAAATGACCATGGCGGCATTTGCAGTAGTGATTTTGATGCTGATCTATCCATATTGTCAAAAGCTGCAAATCTATGTCGATATCATTTATTGCAACATGAAGTTCCATCATTTTCTGGCACCTTTTCCGATTCATGCCAAATATATGGATCTCCTCGTTACCTCCAACTTCTTTATAAACAATCTAGGACACAGTCAGTTGGAGGTCTCCATGTTCGGCATTGTACAAAGAGGAAACCAGCATTACCCCAATATATTGGATTACAAATTCATAGCACCACCCGGAGCAAAGTATTGATAGACCAAATACATTCACTTGGGATATGTTTATCATATGATCGGATATTGCAAATAGAAAACTCTATTGCATGTACCCTTGCTGAACGAGCACAAATTTATGATATTGTTTTGCCCTATCAATTTACGTAATGGATTATTTACAACTGGAGCATTTGACAATATTGATGTGATTTACACTAAATTTCAGGCAGTTCCTAGGGAAAGGTCACCTTGTTGCTATGGACATGTGTATCAGCGCCAATGTTATTACTAACAATCTTCTATTGCTAGCCAGGTTGATTATCCCAAGTTTCAATCATAATTTCATTAAATATACAGCGGTTGCTAGGTAAAGGTCTCCTTGTTGCTATGGAAACGTGTACAGACTTATATTATAAACTAACCCAGTTATATAATTGTAATTTTTGTATATGGTGAGTTTCAATAACAGAAATGACCAATTTTACCCGGTTGCTATGAAAAAGTCACCCTGTTGCTAGGGAAGTAGTCAATTTTTTTGGTACACAGGCTCAGATTAATCTACACATTTTTTTACATATATAGTCACATTTTCATGCTTTTGTCCGGCAATTAACGATTTTCACCTTAAGCGACCCCACTACATAGTGAAACCAACTGTTGGACAGACCAGAAATCAACAAATTTTGAATGTTTTGGCATAGGCATGTTGAAATCAACTGTCTGACAGTCCAGAAATCAGCAGTCTGACAGTTTGAAGAAATACATACGTAAAAAGTTATTAAAAGGACAACAAAAGTCATTAAAAGGACAACAAAAGTCATTATGCACAATTCGTAAAAAAAGGAGGACAAAAAAGTCAAATAAAAGGACATAAAAAATCACTGCCATTAATGTTTTCTCGATCTGTCTCCAGTTGACATACTGACAATCTGTACTGTACCGGTATGTCATAATATTTATAGGTAAAAAAGAGCAATTTAAGTAAAAAGTAAGGGTACATCTTTTGCGTAGAGGTATAGCCTACATAGAGGCTTCATGTAGGTATGTGTAGCCTACATGTAGATGCACGTGTAGGGTCAATGTAGGTAGGTGTAGTCCCATAGACTGATAGATATTAATGTAATTTATGTCAACTTGCAGTAACGTGATACACGGTCGTCAATCAGGATGTATGGCAATAATCTCTGATCTCCACGGTACAATACGGTACATCAACCTGCAGACCTGTCTGCTGTCAGACAACAGGTTTTACTGCATACAGCAGTACTGTATAAATATCAAACATCGCGTTCTGATTATACTAAAGTCCCTTACTCGTCATAAATATTATGCCCTAATAAATTTGAGTATGCTAACGCCACGAAAGGCATCGTTCCATTAGATTAACTCGTTCTGATTTATATGTTTATTAAGTAAGAGTAACCTAAACAAGAACAGCCATCATCGCGGGGACTATAGTCTACCAGAAACCCTGACCCCCATCTGCCCCTCTTTATCTGTTTATCAACCATACATCCATGGGACTTGAACAGTACTTCAGCATTGAAATGTTTTGGACGTTTTGTTTTGAAAGTAAAAATATAGAAGTCTGGAAGTTTTGTTTGTTTTAATTTTTCAGGCAGTCACATTCCACCAACCAGCAACAGTCCCATCCCTTCCCACTATCCCGCGGACCACCACACTGTTTCATTATAAAGTATTCCCATCTCGATGATGGGAATTAATCAGTAATCCGATGGGATTCAAATCCCATCTCGAATGTAACAGCAAAACAATAACACGAAAGTCAATAGCTTTACAGTTATATTTGATTGCATTGAAAGTTAATAGAAAGAAGAAGTTAAATTGCATATCCATTAAAATATCATGAAATTGATACGGCAGTTTAGTAGATTAAAATAAAACGGCCACAGCAAGATTTATAAAATGAAAAATAAGTAAAATCAGCACAGCACACAATATTATCAATATAGACATTGAAGACAATATAATAAACAAATACTATAAAAAAATATCTACTATAACAATCAATACATGATATATATAATATATATACATCAGCGACTACCATCGCCACTCTGGTTCAATCAATCAGTCCGGTATCATTGTTAGCGTTTTGTTGAATTACCCACTCATCCTCAGACCCTCATGGACACTGACGACGAGCTCTAACCCTAACCGTTAGTCGATTCCTCCTTGACTGGAAACATCAGGTTCGGGCCGTTCGGCCCATACAAAGTCATTAGCCTCCATGCCTGAACCCGCAGGATCATAAGATCTACAGTATGTATCGGTATATCGTTCAGTCGTTTTTTCCTTTGTCAGTACTGTAGAATTGATAGGCTCCGTCTCGTGGGTATTCAGGGGACCCCCATTCGACGTATTCGCATCTCCTCCTGGTTGTTTCGGGTACCACCGCCCGCCATATGCGCATCTCTTCGTGGTTGTTCCGGGTAGGCTACCACCCCCGTTCGCCGCATTCGCATCTCATCGAGGAAGTTCGGGTCCGGGCACCCCGTGTAGGCCTATTCATTCATCATTGTTGTTTTTAAAGACCTACCTACACCTACCTACATTCACCCTACACGTGCATCTACATGTAGGCTACACATACCTACATGTAGCCTCTATGTAGGCTATACCTCTACGCAAAAGTTATACCCAAAAAGTAATTTCAAAAAAATATAGGTGAAATTACTAAAAAAAATAGGTACCGGTACGCGGTACCGCAAAATAACTCCCTTTTCTTATTTAGACATACTGTAGGCCTATGTACTTACAACATACCAGGCTGCCAGGGTACTTTATTAGCCTAATGATCTGATGATTACCGGTAGCGGTAGGCCTATACAGCTATAGGCTGATTGGCTTATGCTGTTATGATATTCCTGTAATCTGATAATGCTGTAATGCATCCTACAATCCAACGGTTACAACAATCCTGCAATCTGCAATTTGACAATGTTTCGAATAACAATAATTGATCGATTCGACATTGTAATCATCACTGCGATAACGGTACATCTTATAGCAGCTCCGTATTGCAAAGTAGAGGAAAGCTTCCAACTGCAGGCGAGTCACGATATCCTGTACCACGGACGGGATATCCATCAATACGACCACAAACTCTATCCCGGGGTGGTTCCTCGAACCTTCATTGGTCCGTTAGCTCTGTCTGTATTCGCTACACCAGTCGCTAACGCAGTGAGGTACCTCGAATTACCTAAAATATACATGCAGTTTGTAGTTCGAGCTATACTAAGTCTGGCTGTTTGGGTTAGTCTTAAGAGGTTTAGGGAGGCGGTGTCTCGCCAATACGGTAACACAGTAGGTAAATACCTCATCATTCTACTTTCTACTCAGTTCCATTTCGCTTTCTACGCTAGCCGACCTCTTCCAAACACATTCGCCTTAGTTCTAACCCTTTACTCCCTCAGTCATTGGCTCGTCAACGATATCAAACCGTTTATCTACACAGCAGGCTGGGCCATCGTAATTTTCCGCTCGGAACTTTGCATATTCTTCGGTATTCTTCTTCTAACTAGTTCCCTAAAGGGAGTTGTCTCTTTCTATCATCTCCTTACTATTATCCCAGCTGGTGTTTCCAGTATCCTAATGACTATCTGCATAGACAGTATATTCTGGAACAGGTTGCTATGGCCGGAGTTTGAGGTTTTCTACTTTAACACCTTCCTTAACCGCAGCTCCGATTGGGGTTCCCTCCCTTTTCTATGGTACTTTTACTCAGCTCTCCCTCGCTCTCTGGGTGTGGCTATCCTGCTAATACCGTTTGCCTATTACGTCGATCCCAAAATGAAATATTTAATAATTCCTCCGTGGATATTTATCTGTCTGTTATCCTTCCTCCCTCACAAAGAACTCAGATTTATTATCTATACTATCCCTCTGTTCGATTTGGTCGGGGCGCGAATGTGTCAGTATATAGTTTCGACTTATAGGAAGTCTATTTACCACAAACTCGCATATTCAGGTGTTATAAGCGGTTTAATAGCTAACTTATTGATGACATCAGTCTTGTTGTACGTCTCATCTCTGAATTACGTCGGTGGTGACGCAATGCGAGTCTTTCATTTGTCACTCGGCCCAGTAACCCGTAGTGACAATGTGTCCGTGAATGTCTGCAATCTCGCTGCCCAGACTGGTGTCTCCAGATTCTGGGAACTCAACCCCAATGTAACCTACAACAAGGAGGATTTAAGCGCCACCGATTCCAGACTAAACGATTTCTCTCACGTTATTATCGAACCTGATGTTGGTAGACTTTACTCGACTATGTTCCCCAAGATCATTGCTACGATCAATGGGTTCAACCACTTCCAACTTGGTCCCTCTTTCCCATACTTCCAAGTCACAAACACCCCGAAATTATTGATATTAACGAAATCGAATTCTTGATGTTACTGTAACTGTATTCTGTTTTTTTATTGAACTTAAGTTTCCATTTCAAGTTTTAATTGTCATTTACAGCCCCAAACTTAGGTTCATTTAGCCTTGGGGGTTATTTGGTCCCTAATTATTTATTGTATTCTAATATTTATAAGAACATTGGTAATATCCTGTAATCTCTGCTCAATGTTAATGTGATATTCGAACAATTTATACTGAACTAAATGTAATCAATCAATGGTTATGCAATCAAACGTTCTGAGATGTATAGTTATACAATGGATTGTTTTCCTTGGTATTAACAAATTGAAATTCTTTAAATCTGTTATATATATATTTGGCTGTATCCTGTCGTGGGTATATAAACGCTAGGACTGAGCCATATTAACTTTACATAAATTATATATGTCATTACTTATCTAACTAATAACTTAGATTTCCTAACTTACTTGCTGAATATTATTTAGGTGGGTTAATCCATAGCGGTTAATGGAATCCAACGTAACTGGGCGTTAGTGTGGCCTGGGGCCCCATTTTTGGAAAATTTATGGCATCATATTTTGTTGTTAATTTGAATGTATAATATCAAGGAGACTTGTTCTAGTCTAGAACATTGTAAATACAAAAAAATACAAAAACATGTTAAATATATATGAAATAAATAAATATATAATATATATACAAAAATATATATATTATTTATATTTAATTATTATTATTTTTTATTATTTATATTTTTTTATTATTTATATATACACCATGACCCGTAATATAGTGTCGTTTTCCGATGACACGGACCCCCCCCCCCCCCCCCCCCAAATTGTTCTTCAAATCTTTATCATATTGTCTGAAATTTGAAACACAACTAGTTCAACTCACCGTGGTTGTTACCATCAAGCCGGAATTTTCGATTTCACCTTTAAATTTATTTAATGAGCGTTATAAAAATGAGTCTTTTTGCGAAATCGTACCCTCCGTGTCGTTGCCATTCTTCACTTTAGTCGTAATTTTTCAAATCATTAGAAAGCTTGCGTTGCAAGGATTCCAAATATGTAACATTATCTGAATTTCGTGTCATCAGAAAACGACACTATACGGTTCATGGTGTATATAAATAATAAAAAAATATAAATAATAAAAAATAATAATAATAATAATTAAATACAAATATATATTATATATATTATATATTTATTTATTTCATATATATTTAACATATTTTTGTATTTTTTTGTATTTACAATGTTCTAGACTAGAACAAGTCTCCTTGATATTATACATTCAAATTAACAACATATTATGCCATAAATTTTCCAAAAATGGGGCCCCAGGCCACACTAATTGACTACTTTTTTGTTTCTCAATTCTTTAATAAACGATAGAACGAAATTGTGTTACAAAATATATTGAACTGCAGTATTTTACTATATTGCTTACATAGTTACTGCGATTCCATTTACTGAACTCTTCAACTCCTGATGCTTCCTTACTCAATGTTAAAATAATTTAGTGTTCTCGAATATTTATTACGTAACTAGAGAGCCGCTTAACTACATAAAGCCAATATTGGATATTGAGTTCCGTTTAGGAGTTTGCCACACTAAAGTTGGAATAACTTTTGAGTGCGTAAATGGAAAGGAAACCTTTTCTACTTCGATGCTCTTTCAACATATGTGATAACATTTAAGAAATTCCATCAAAAATATTTTATTGTCTTTTTTGTTTTATTTCCCTTTCTGAAAAAGTGTCCCTTTTTCTTCCGATTTTGGGGTAAATTCGAGTAAAAAAGTAACAATTTAAGAATAAAATAATTTATTTGTTGCGTAAAATGTTGCGTACCGTTACTTTTATTGATTAATTGTAGGATTAATTAATTTTATATTATTTCGGCTGGTTTATATAATTAATTCTCGTGGCATCTATTATTAGCTATTATTTCGTTACTACCTCTGTTGCTATGGACAGCGATACCTCTGACGTCATTCTACTCAAACAAGGCGCCGAGGCTCGGGTTTACAGGTGTTGTTTCCGTGGAAATCCCGCTGTAATCAAAGAAAGATTCTCCAAGAAATACCGACACCCGTTGCTGGACAAACGGTTAACCAAGAGACGAACCAACCAGGAGGTTAAAGCGTTGCGGAAATGTAAAGAAATCGGAATAGCCGCGCCAAATCTGTACCACGTCGATAACAGAAACCACAAAATATACATGGAATTTATAGAAAACGCTAAAACAGTTAAGGATTACCTGAATGACAACGACAAACATAATTTAGTTGAGGTTCAAGAAGTTATGAGGAACATAGGGAGAGTTGTAGCTAATCTGCATAACCACAAACTAATCCATGGCGATTTAACAACCTCCAATATGATGCTGAGAACATCTTCGGAGGCAGATAAAGAGTTTGTGTTGGTGGATTTCGGCCTGAGTCAGGGTACTGAAAGTGTGGAGGACTTCGCGGTGGATTTATATGTTCTAGAACGCGGCTTCACCAGTAGTCATCCCGGGTCTGGCGATCTCGTACAACTAATACTCGATGCCTACCAGGTTGAATGCAATAAAGGTAAACAGATAATGAAGAGACTCAATGATGTGAGACATAGGGGAAGAAAACGTACAATGGTTGGCTAGCTATAACTCTATTAATGCAATATTCTGGATAATATAACTAATAATCCAAATGTCGATAATTTTCGTTTTCGTGGCTCTAATAGAACTGATAATTAACCCTGAACATTATATAACGCGGTTTGTTTGTTCTAAAAACTGTATGAAAAATTATATCAAAAGATTATTGAGTGGAGTATAAAAGTGTTGAATAACTTGTTTCGGGGGCTACATTCATCCAATCATATAGGTATCAGAGACTGACCAACTCCCTCAAGTGCCGTTGCCGTTCTCTTTATTGTCTAGGATGCTTTTACTAAAAGTGATTTTCTTTACCTAAATTTACTTTCAATTATTATTGATAGCCGGTGCGCTAAACGTTAGTATCTGTGTAGTGAACGTGGACAGGATGCAACTTTAAGGTCCCTGTCTCTGTATTTACTAGGGATGTCCCGGAATCGATATTTTGATTCCGGCCGGAACCGGAACCGGAACCGGAATTCAACATGCCGGAATATTCCGGCCGGAATTCCGGCCGGAACCGGAATTTTCTATAATTAGTGAAATATACTAAATGACCCATGAAACTTTATTATATTTTTTTGTGAAAGAAATTATTTTTTTGAATTTCTAAAGCTAAGTTTGATAATGAGATGAATCAGAACCTTGGGAGAATTAAGGTGGGTGGAAGGGAGAATGGCCTGCCTGGCCCGTTATGGCCTATTATGGGGACACTTAAACGACAGGGAATTAAATATATTTTTTTTTCGTAAATATCTTATATTATTTATATTTTTTCTAAAATCTATAACTTTGGCCAACGGTTAGGTTTTTAGCATTTAGACTCATACCTAAAAACGGACGTTGCAATATCCTGGTGTCTTTAAGGGAAATGAGCATGTTACAGAGACATGTTATTCGAACCAAAACAATACTCGAGGCCAATAGTACATGTTACAGTTTAATTATTGCTGAGAATAAATAGATTTATGGTAAGAAATATTGTATTGTGTAATATTGTATTTGTAACCAAAAACCAAGTAACATAAAGGACTCCCATGAAAATAAGCTGGAAATCTTTAGGGGTAATCCTATATGTTACGTTGGACAATACCAATCATAATATTAGGCCTATCATCAAAGTAAAATAATATAAAATCAATGTAAAATAATATAAAATCAATGTAAAATAATTTAAAATCAATGTAAAATTTTGTAAGATCAATCTAAAAACGCCATTTTATAAGCAAATTAAAATAAGCAAATTGTAAAAACAACTCGTTAAGGCCCGTGCTCCACTGGTAAGTAAGTCTTATGTAGTTTTAGTCAGAATAAATCATGGAACACATTGGTTTCAATGGGAGCGTCTCCGCTGGTAAATCGTTAAGTGTACGACCTATGAGTCGAAAGTGATTATGTCCCATGTTCCATCTTTTGACATATGACTCATGTGATATATCCGGCAAGAGGTCTGTGATTGGTTACTTTGGGTATAATAAATATGCAGTAAATGTGAGACGCACCAAATTTTTTTTATCAAGTGACTTATGACTTCTGTTACCAATGGAGCAAGGAGGCATTCATTTTGATATTCTGACTAAGACAAAATCTTAAAACGACGTAAGTACAACTTACCAGTGGAGCACGGGCCTAATGATGCATTTCTTAAAATATATTCAGAAGGAAAAAAGGGTTTAATTAGTTCATGTAAATTAAGAGGGTTATTGTGAATTGTATATGAATACTATAAGTGGTGTAACATATGGTGGGACCATTTTAGTTTGATTACCAGGAGAAATTTTTTTGGAAATGTGTTACATACCCATCCAAGACTGAATTCACTGTAATAAAAGGGGTGGCTGTGAATTTTCCCTCGTTACATAGGTTAGTTAGGTTCCACCTTGGTGTAGCGGTTGCATTGATTTCCAATCTATCTGGAGGTCGTGGCTTCGATCCCTGCAGGTAGGTGGGCCAAGGCTGCTTTCGCACGAATGGTTTGAAGGGGCTAACCAGGGGGCATCGATGTCTTGCATCTTTAAATATTAGCTCTAACGGTCGAAGAACACTTTATTTAAATTCTTTTTTTACACGTGTTGAAAAGTATCTTAAAATAATTGGTAATAATGTTTAAAAAATTTATAAATGTTGATAATATTTTAACAACTAATTGCAACTATCAAACTAGTTAGGAACCTGGTAATTCCGGTAAAATTCCGGCCGGAATTGACCCCATTCCGGCAATTCCGGCCGGAACCGGAATCGGGCAAAAACCACCGGAATTCCGGCCGGAACGGAATTCCGGGACATCCCTAGTATTTACCATTAATAAGGCGTGGACAGGGAACCCCAGAGGTGAATTTCGAGTCATAACGCCCTTTAAGTGAGCAAAAGTGCCATATTGTACCACGTCAGCAAAGTAACTGTTCGCGCTTTTAAGACCTTTGGCAGTTTAACCCGCCAAATCTATATGTCTTCTAGGTTATAAATCTGCTCCAGCCTATGACAAGTATTGAACACCTATAATAATTCTAACATTAGCCAAAGCCAGTCTGTGCGCGACCATTCACCCGCTGGATATACCCGGGAGACTGGATTTGGATGCTTTAATTTGATTGCGGTGCAGGCCTACCGCACTATTCGATTGATCGTTAATATATAATCTCTGACGAATATTATTCACTTTCGGGAAATATTAGCAGTTCCTTTAGGACGTGGCGCTCTATCTATTTAAACAGAGCTATGACTTACACTATACACAACAGTATGTCTTATAGATCACCAAAGTGCATTCTTTAGGAAATGCTTTGTTACTCGGTCAAGCACACACAGACTATTGCACACAATTGCACACTGAATTGCCGATATTCACTGATTTTAATCATATATAAAGAGAATAACAACCGACATTTGTAGGGCCTATTAAGTAGCATTGAACTCATTACAAACCACGATAATGTATGTCGCAAATTGTTATATGTAACCTGTCTCTCTAACCTTAGTGTATCAAGAAGATTGGGGTTTCGGATCGTTATCAATATTCTTCCCAATAATAATATGTAAACGAACGATACAATTAACAACACAGTAAATAGCAGTAAATAATGCAAGTGTACTTAACCAAGTTGACCAAGATAACAGTTTGATGATCTTATAATTAAAGACGCTCTAATGTCAGAAAACATTCCCCGGCCGGTGTTCTAGGCGTGGGGGAAACGTCAGTACTGAATCATGGGATTCTGCTATACAGCTTTTACACAAAGGGAAAATCTCTGATTGGTCGAACTGACGTGGACACAGCTGATAGATGTCGTCATTTGAGCTGAGCAGAACAAAGAACCAAGGCTCCGTGCAGAGGCTCCACGTGTACAGCTCAGCTATTAGCTGTCGTCTTAGTAACTACACTGTTCCAAGAGTATTTCGGCTTTTGCGTCATGGAATTGCGGATTATGTCCGCTAAAGTACACATACAGAAGAAATTACTTTTATGTCCTCTAAAACACCAGTACAGTAAGGACACGGCCCTTTTATGCCTGGTAAACCAACTACAGAGTACTTCACGGGGAAAATAACCGGCTAATTACGCAAAAGCCTTTACACCGCTCCCAGAAAATGGGATTTAAGTCTATAAAATATAACAAATCACAGTTTCTAAAATATAAAAATACTCTAAACAGTTAGTCTTTCTTACGCGGACGTCGTTTACGCAGCTTTTTGAGGCTAGCAAGAGTCCTTTTCTCTTTAGGGCGAGCCACTTTACTAGGAGGGCTGTAACTCCTGGGTGAAGGGTGCAATACCATTGCATCAGAAGGTTTAGGGTTACGGTCAGTGTCTCGTCCATTTCGATCTGCTTCTCCTCGAGCTGATTTTCCTCCGCTTGTCATTGGACACGCTCGTCCAAAACTCTCGCAGAGAATAGGGTTGTCTAAGCTCGATATCTTCTTAGAGATTCAAGATTTCCCAATCGAACTGAGATAAGCCAATTCGTTTACCGCTTGGACTTGCTGTTATAACTTACATTTATCTGAACAAACGCAGGTTTCCTTTCTGATCTTTGTAGAATAGCGTTTAACTCGTTTCGTACAACGCTCTCCTTCACCTTGATGAAGGGTTGTATCGCGTTAAACTGGGACGACCAAACGGTTGAATGGTGATATTAGGTGTCCGCGTCCCAATACGGCTAGGTAAGATGGGCGGCTAGCTAGAGCTCGCTGCCGGAGTGTTACCGATTAATTGTTAGGGTAGCACTAGATCTTTGAACAGTGAATACAGCTCGTGAGGATCCGGGATACCATCAGAATCGAAAGTCTGAGGTCTAATCAAGGAACGAGGTGGTCTGACCGAGTATTCCGGAACTATGATCGTAGGTTTACTCAAGGATCGTCTGAGTCGAGCGAGCGTAGGTGATATGTCGAACAAGTTTCGGTTTCCGTGGATGTTTATGTCTTTCTGTTTATTGGTTGGGTCTAGGGCATTTATCGTAATAATACCAAAGACGCACGTCTGGTAGGGGAAACGCGGATGATATTTATTTGTTGTTACAATGCTTCTATCAAGAATTCCAAATATACGTTAGAGTTACCGCGTCCATTTGTCTCTCTAATGTCTTTTCTTTTGAGTCGATTTCGAATAGAATTTTCGCATTCGAATTTCAGTTTATCATTCCGACTCCGCTGGGTAGGATATATGTTCGACATAGTCCGTATCGTGTGAATCGATAGAATGGCCAATGGTTAAGAAATCCATATACGTACTATTACGATGCGTGTAGCGAGCGGTGAATTTTCCATAGTCCAATTCACGCGTAAGTTGCTTCTAGGAAATCGTCGGTTCGATATAACGACCATCGTCCTTCGTAGTAATTGGACTAGCGTCGCAGCGTATCAAGCTATCAACAAACACTTGTAAAGGTAGAGTATATCGCTCCCCGATACCAAGACCATCTTCTATCAACTCAGTTATATCTGCTATATATGAGTTTATTAATATTATAATGAGCTTATAATTAGGCTAGCGAGCGTCGCTGCCTACCCCAATCAGCCCCCGGACAGTGTAAGAGCCTCAGCGCAAATGTATCGTCGCCGCTGTGTTTTCCGCCAACGTGTAGCTACACAACGACAACGACACTAGCACGAGTCACTCCACTGTCCGTCCCAAAGGCTTAGATACACTTCAGGTTCTTACTGGAGGGTTAGGGTTACTTTCACAATTGCGACTCGCTACTGTAAACACACCTTAGTAGTAACATTCGCCTATAAACTCACAAATTCCACACACACAACTGTCACAAATTACACACACTCGGGCCATTTGTCCGTTAGTCAGTGCCTTCCAGAATGCCACGTTATTATTATGTATCCTTGGATACTAGCAGTGCGCTATTTATTTCTTACTATGCAATGGGGTAAGCTTTCTATTGTTCTTTTTAACTTGTTTCTAATTCTAGTGTGGGTGTTACTATGGTGACATTATGGAAAGCTAGCGGTAGAATTAGGGTAATTCCAATGCATACAGATCTGGGATGCTATTTAATAGTAATTCTTTAATGGTCCAATATCTCGTTTATATATGATTTTATAAATTTTATCGGCTATTGACTCATACATGGGAGATTCTCACACTCTAACACACTTAATAGGATGAATCTCCGCTCCCGTGATCTATTAATTAATGGGATTTTGGGAATGTTATAAATTGCACAGAATGACAATTTATTAAATTCATTAAAATATGAATTTAAATTTATTCCCTGAAATTTTATTATTTGATAGTACAATTGACACAATTTGATTCCAGAGCAGGTCTGGGGACATAGGATCCTTAATTCTATGAAAATTGTCTTTTAAGAGTATCGGTAAGTGCTACGATATCTTAATCGACTAGAATTGTTAAAGGATCTGAATTTTACAGATTTTGATTTATAGATTTGTAAATATTAAATAATTAATATTTGAGATGGGCACCAATTTATTCCAGAACTTGTCTGGGGACGTTAACCACTGATTCTAGAATTTGTCTTTCAAGTATATCGGTGGGTGCCGCGATATCTTAATCGACTAGAATTACAGATGGTCAAAAGGTTTAACAGATTTATTTGCGTTTCACGCTACTGTTAGAGGGACATCACGCTACTATATGTATTATTATATATGGTATGAGAGCAATATCGCACGAAGCAATGTCAGTGTGAAGAGGCAAGTCGTTTCCAAGGTCTACCCAGAGCTTGGTTTAGCCGAGACACGAGGATCTGAACTTTGCATTCCTAATACTCTGCCTACCAATAATACTTGAATATAGTAGTGGCTTTATTGTACTTTAATAAGTACGGACATTTCATCTTACTGTAGTCACGTATTTATAATATGATACGGACAGTAAGGAAAGAGAAAAAATAATTATTTCTCGCCGTCGCACTAAATATATATTATAAGTAATTACGTACGTAATAAACACTAATATATTGCACTAATCTACTAAATAATCACTAAAATAACATTATACTGAATAAAATTAAAGAAAACGATTATAATAAAATTACATAATAATACATACATAAATATAAAATAAAAACAAATATAAAATGATATAGTCACACGCCCACTCCTTATGTTATTACGTTATGGAGTCCCTAGATATTTGTCGGATTAGGGAAGTGGTCGTAGGAAGAGTATCTTGCCTTCCATAGTTTCCGGACAGTTTTCGATCTCTTTCCAGTAAACATAAACGACCAGCTGGGCGATTGAGTTGTTGTGTTACTTTCTCCGCTCCCTTGGCCTGTCTAATCTCCGCCGTGGTAAGATGAGGAGGCCATTCTTCTTCTTCTTTACTTAAGAAGTCGGATCCACCTAACCAGCCTGGAGTATCTATCAGTTCTTGAGGAGTTGCTCCTCTGGAAGCGATGTCGGCTGGATTAATCGTCCCAAGGCAATGTCTCCATTGATCTACATTGGAGTTAATATCGTCATTATCTGAGGAGTATGGTGTTCCCTCAGTTAGTTCGTCCACCTCACTGCTCTCCACTTCCCATTCCTTTACTTGGTATACCTGTTGTTGAGGTAATCTCTCTTTGAGAGTTCTACGGGAAGGGCCAGTGAAGTACCAACCTACTCTAGTTCTTACTGCATAGGTTTGTAGTGGCTGTGGTTGAGCAGGCCGTTTCTCCAATGTCTCTAGCGCCTCATGCGCGTTTTGGCCGATGAGTATTTGCACTCCAGGATAATCTGTGTGGAATCGAGGTATCTTAAGTGGCTGGATGCTCTCGTCCTCGTCCCAGTTATAAGGTTCTACTTGGGTAGTAGCGAAGTTCTTTATAGCCACCATTTTTACTGACCTTATACTTTGTTCTCCTAATTTATCCTGGGGGGTGGACAACACACCTACATAGTAATCTGCCGTTATGGTAGATTTCACCTGCATAATTCCTGACATATTCAACTTAGTTCGGAATTTGGGTTGTCCAGCAAAGATGTCTTCGGCTAGTTCTTGATCGATGAATGTTCCTGTGCTGCCGGAGTCAAGGAGGGCGTTCACTATGTAACTTTTGTTAGGACCGTGAACTCTTACCTGCACCACAGGAAATTCTCTGATTCCTACGTTGGAAGTTGGAGGTTTCCAAGATGGTTGTCTGTCAAAGGTAGTTGGGGGGAACTCATTGTCGGTGTCCTTTTCATACGTAAGTGCTTGATACACTGCAGTATTTATTAGGTAACAGGATTCGTTGGCGTCGGAGAATTCGTCCGTATAGAATCCTTCCATCTCAGATTCTTGATCAGTGTCATTTATATCACTGAATGGGACATGTAGTTCAGGCTCACTTACCTGACTCGGGTTGTTTCGTTCGAATTCACTGTGTAACAAGATGTGATGTTTCGCACCGCAATTTGCACACTTTACATCAGAGTAACAGGTTCGCCGTTGGTGTCCTTGTCTGAGGCAATTATAGCATAACCGCTTATCCCACATGACTTCACGTCTGTCTACCAGGGATTTCTTTAGGAATTCAGCACACACACTCAAACGGTGGGGCCCGTCGCACAGCGCACATTTTGGTTTGATGTTACTCACTTTACCTTGGGTAACGTTATGCACTCTCGTTCTTTCTTCGGGCTTTCTTCCGTGAATTCTCTTAGGAGACGTAGGAGGAGTTGTTGTTACCTGTTCTCTCCTGTCACTGGTTCGAGACTTATATTTACTTACGTCTTTATAGGTCTTGTTGTCATAGTAAGATTTTACTGTGTCTTTCCCGCTGTCCTCTTCTTGAGAAGCTTGGCTTTCGCCGTCGTCAGTATAACACACTGGTGTTACCCTTCTCCTAGAAACGGGTTTCTCACTTACCTTATTTTCCGATGTTTTCTCTCTGGACTGCTTTATGAGTTGTAATTTTACTTCACTATCTAAGAAGGACATGAGATCAGCCATGGTAGGGTCTCGTTGTTGTTGTTCATTCATATACAACACTTTCTTGTCCCAGCGTGTACATACTCCACCCTTTGGTAAAGTAGAGACTACGGCTCCAATAACCATGGAACTCTGATATTCCTGAGACTTACCTAACCAATCCAATTGTCTACAGATCTCCTGAATCTCATCGGAAAACTCTATAATCCCGCTACTAAGGAACTTTCGGGGGGCTACTAATTTTGCATACAAATACTTAGCTATGTTATCCTTGTTACCATACCTGATGTTTAATGTATCCCAAACTTGTCTTAATCCATCTGGATGTCCAATAAACTTTAACGCCATTAACTTGGGAGGTCCTTCCAAGCACTTGATGAGGAATCTAAGTTTCTCTCCATTAGATAGTACTAGTATGCTATCTTTGTAATATTCATTGAAAGGTAACCATTTCATCTCATCTCCATTGAATTTGACGATTTCTCCCACTTTGACCGCTTGGCGGGCTTCTGTTCTAGCCATCTGACGCGTAAAGCTTTCTTGGGCCATCGTGTTATTTAATATCGAATTATCGGTATATAAATTTCCCGGATTATTATCAGGTCTATAGGGAATATCATCAACAACAGGTTTATAATCACCCTTAATAGGGTTTGCTATAGGAGTTTCTACTTCACTAGCAGTATAGATGCGTGTAGGCTCCACACCTTGCGCATGTAATACTTCAGACCTAACAGGTTGACACACAGTTACAGGGGGTATTGGTATACCCTTTTGTATATTGACTAATTTGTCGCGTTCTAGCGCGATGCTTGGCTGCACTTCTTGCAATTCTACCCTACTTTCCCTTAATGTTCCCTTGAGTTGGTGGACAGTCTCCTGCATCTGTCCGAGCAGGAGATTCATCCCCCGCCGTCCCTCCTCTACCCACTCGACCGCCGAAGCGGGAGTCGCCAACATTGTAGCGGGCCGACGCGGGACGACGGGAGACAAATCTTTGATTTCTCTCTCAGCGTCCAGGACAGGGATTTTCTCATGGACTGTTCTACCGGGTACAGGCAGTGTAGTACTGTGTAAAGGGAATTTAGAGTTAAGCTCTGGAAGTACAGGGGTCTCTAGCACAGGAGTGGCTTTGGGAACGACAGGCCTAATTATTTCAGGCTCATCAACTATAGTAGGGAGTCTTTTGACCTTAATAATTTGGTCTGTGGGTTCTGTACTACCTAAGTCTGTGCTAGCTAGTTGTCTTCTAACTGCTGGGGGCAAATCAGGCAATTTGTGACGGTGAGATGTTTTTCTACGCCTGCTTAGACGAGATCTATTTCCTCCGCCTTCAGGATCGGTGGTCTTGCCTTCCTCCGATGATGTGTATCCTTGGCGTTTGGGAGTAGATCGACTCATCATCTGCATTTGACTAGCAGTTAACTGTTTATTTATGCAGTCTTGCGTCTCTTGCAGATTTTCCAACTCCAGTTGGGTAGTCTCCTCAGACGCTCTCAGTTCTGCCACTGCCACTGCTACTGCTGCTGCCTTTCGGTCCTCTATCCGTTTTTTCTTTACTTGTTCTTCTTGGACTCTAGCGAGGCGGAGTTTTTCATCAAATTTAGCTTGGTTTGCAGCTAACATTTCCGCATCGATTGCGTCCAACACAAGCTTGGTTCCTTCACTATTAGGGCGAAGTCCAGACAGTCGTCTCCTCAACTCTTCGTCTCCTAGGAATCGCTGATAGTCTGACAGATAGATGTCAATGGCGTCTCTAGTTCGCGGCTTCTCTGCTGCTGTTAATTCGCTTTCCACTTCGCTTTCCACTTCGCTTTCCACTTGAGAAGAAGTGGCGTCGGTTGATTCTTCATAGGTTAGCCGTTCATCATAAACCGTATCCGCCATCTTCGCTCCGAGTTCGGGCGTCCGCTCAACAGTATCCGAACTACTGGAGCTATCGGGCCGCTGAAAACTAGGTTCTTGGCTAGGATGTTGCTGCTGTTTGACAGCTGCTTCTTGATCCCACTTGACTTGGGCCCGAGTGCCGATGATAGACCTACGGTGTTCTACTAGCCTAGGGTCTGACACTACTACTGTAGGGATGGCCTTTCTTACAATAGTAGGTGACTTAGACTTGGATCTAGGATGTTCTATACTTGGATCTGGGTCACTGATCCTTTTAAGACACTGTCTAACAGTCATTCTAACACTTTCTAAGAGACTATCCGACAGTGATTGGGTTGTGTCTGACATGTTTGTTTACACAGTTGAATGCCTACGGCTATAAATACAGTTAAAGCAAGTCTAGTAATTCAGTATCACTGTTAGCCTAATAATTAATTACCGATACTGCTACTCAGTGTAGCGTGATATATATATAATATATTAGAATACCGGTATGCTTATAGTATATATATAAGTATTATTACAGACTAGATTTGTCACAGAGTACCGGTATATAATTTTAGCACAAATATATATAAATATATAATAGGCCTATCGTGAATACCGGTATACAGCTGACACTTATAGTATATATAAGTATAATTATTACAGACTAGAATTAATTACAGAATACCAGTATGATTTCAGCCTAAATTTATAGAATAAATATAATAAGCTTATTGTAAATACCGGTATGTCAATTATTTTAAAATAATTGAATTTCTGAATGTTAGGGGTTACTTGGTTACTTTACTTACTTTATTACCGTTATTTAAGCAGCAGTCCAACTGATATTAAGACCTAAGTGTTGTATAACAGGCCTACTATTTTATTAATAGATTTAGTGGATTTATATGTACCCGTATGAGGGGTTTTGTTACAATATTGAAATAGATGTTATTATTTCTGGGAATTAATCACTACACAAAAGCTGTGTGCTCTCAGTGAAGTGCTACTTATTGGACACTAAAACAAATAATTCTACTTCCTAAGTTACTTATCTACGAATTACTTACGATACGGGTGAGATTAATTCTCTAACTAAACACAACAAAATATTACGTACGAAATTTTAGGGTAATTTTACAGGGAACTACAAACCAGTCTAACAGAGTGTTAGATTTTCTGGTTATTACAACGGACAGGATACTACGGTATTTGAAAATAATAAGTAGTAGTAAATACACTGTGTTGTCCAGATAGGAAAATACCACCGTCTGACGACCTATAGCCGTATCGCTATAGGTACTACGTTATGTATGACGGAGTGTCCCTACCTAGAAGTTAATTACCGCGGTCTACCAGAACCAACGTGCCTATTAACCACTTTACAACACAAATATACTGCCTACACACTAATTACTTTCGGAAAGCACTGTACACCAAACCCTAAATTAGGTACAAGTACTTATTAAAAACAGATAACCAGCAGTTAAATATACTTGAACAGTTAAAAGAACCACGGCATCTGCTGGAGTGACCGGAGCACAAAGTCACCAGTCTTTACCTACGCCAAGCAGCCCGTGTAGTACCGGGGTTAATTTAACTATAACGGTATGTGTAACAAGCACAATTACTGTAGGAATAAACTTGGGGACATGAATGTTGCGAATAATCGCATAAACTCTGAATAATAAATATTACGCTACCCGTACAGAATACTCAAACAAAATACAAACCAAACGCTGGCAGACTACCATCAAGCCTAAATAAACTACAGTATGTGCAGATTCCAAAATGGTTAGTTAGTATGCGTTCTAACACGGTAGTACGACTTATTCTTTAGGAGGGGGTTGACCTTACAGCTCTGGATGCCCCAACTTACTAACTGGCACTTTATCAGACAAACTCTACACACGCAGCAATCTCTTCAGACCTAATAATAGCTAGACAACAATCCAGCCTACAAAATATCTGAGTAATAACAATTACGGTACCTGAACAGACCACACAAACAAACACAGGCTAAAACGCTGGCAGACTACTATCAAGCCCAAATAAACTACAGTATATGCAGATTCCGAAATGGTTAGTTAGTATGCGTTCTAACACGGTAGTACGACTTATTCTTTAGGAGGGGGTTGACCTTACAGCTCTGGATGCCCCAACTTACTAACTGGCACTTTATCGGACAGACTCTACACACACTGCAATCCGTTCAGACCCAACAACAGTCCGACAACAGTCCAGCCTACAATTATCTGAACAATCTGAGCAGACTTACACGGCCTTCTACTCAATATTAACTTACAGGCAAATAAAACTGACAGATATAAATAAACTATACAAAGGAATGAGGGGTGATCAATCCCTAATCCCCTAGCAGCCTACAATATACAATATCACAATCGAAATAGTACTGCTGTACCTGTACTGTTGTAAGTACCGGTCCGGGTGATCAGGCAGTCAGGCCTACTGGTCACCGGTCGACCGGTACCTTAGTCTTGATCGCTTACGCCGCAATCAAGATCCTACAAACTGTTATTGTTCTTACCAGAACAATATTAAACTGTATTTATTGCCTACACTGCAATCAAGAATTTAACAAACTGTTATTGTTCGCGCTTTTAAGACCTTTGGCAGTTTAACCCGCCAAATCTATATGTCTTCTAGGTTATAAATCTACTCCAGCCTATGACAAGTATTGAACACCTATAATAATTCTAACATTAGCCAAAGCCAGTCTGTGCGCGACCATTCACCCGCTGGATATACCCGGGAGACTGGATTTGGATGCTTTAATTTGATTGCGGTGCAGGCCTACCGCACTATTCGATTGATCGTTAATATATAATCTCTGACGAATATTATTCACTTTCGGGAAATATTAGCAGTTCCTTTAGGACGTGGCGCTCTATCTATTTAAACAGAGCTATGACTTACACTATACACAACAGTATGTCTTATAGATCACCAAAGTGCATTCTTTAGGAAATGCTTTGTTACTCGGTCAAGCACACACAGACTATTGCACACAATTGCACACTGAATTGCCGATATTCACTGATTTTAATCATATATAAAGAGAATAACAACCGACATTTGTAGGGCCTATTAAGTAGCATTGAACTCATTACAAACCACGATAATGTATGTCGCAAATTGTTATATGTAACCTGTCTCTCTAACCTTAGTGTATCAAGAAGATTGGGGTTTCGGATCGTTATCAATATTCTTCCCAATAATAATATGTAAACGAACGATACAATTAACAACACAGTAAATAGCAGTAAATAATGCAAGTGTACTTAACCAAGTTGACCAAGATAACAGTTTGATGATCTTATAATTAAAGACGCTCTAATGTCAGAAAACATTCCCCGGCCGGTGTTCTAGGCGTGGGGGAAACGTCAGTACTGAATCATGGGATTCTGCTGTACAGCTTTTACACAAAGGGAAAATCTCTGATTGGTCGAACTGACGTGGACACAGCTGATAGATGTCGTCATTTGAGCTGAGCAGAACAAAGAACCAAGGCTCCGTGCAGAGGCTCCACGTGTACAGCTCAGCTATTAGCTGTCGTCTTAGTAACTACACTGTTCCAAGAGTATTTCGGCTTTTGCGTCATGGAATTGCGGATTATGTCCGCTAAAGTACACATACAGAAGAAATTACTTTTATGTCCTCTAAAACACCAGTACAGTAAGGACACGGCCCTTTTATGCCTGGTAAACCAACTACAGAGTACTTCACGGGGAAAATAACCGGCTAATTACGCAAAAGCCTTTACAGTAACTATACCTAACAAACTGAGTGGTTACTACTTACTAGAGGTCTCGCTATGCTGACCTAACAAACTGAGTGGTTACTACTTACTAGAGGTCTCGCTATGCGGACCAAACAAACTGAGTGGTTACTACTTACTACAGGTCTCGCTATGCGGACCTAACAAACTGAGTGGTTACTACTTACTAGAGGTCTCGCTATGCGGACCTAACAAACTGAGTGGTTACTACTTACTAGAGATCTCGCTATGCGGACCTAACAAACTGAGTGGTTACTACTTACTACAGGTCTCGCTATGCGGACCTAACAAACTGAGTGGTTACTACTTACTAGAGGTCTCGCTATGCGGACCTAACAAACTGAGTGGTTACTACTTACTAGAGGTCTCGCTATGCAAACCTAACAAACTGAGTGGTTACTACTTACTAGAGGTCTCGCTATGCGGACATAACAAACTGAGTGGTTACTACTTACTACAGGTCTCGCTATGTGGACCTAACAAACTGAGTGGTTACTACTTACTAGAAGTCTCGCTATGCGGACCTAACAAACTGAGTGGTTACTACTTACTAGAGGTCTCGCTATGCTGACCTAACAAACTGAGTGGTTACTACTTACTAGAGGTCTCGCTATGCGAACCTAACAAACTGAGTGGTTACTACTTACTAGAGGTCTCGCTATGCGGACCTAGCAAACTGAGTGGTTACTGCTTACTATACTACAGGTCTCGCTATGCGGACCTAACAAACTGAGTGGTTACTACTTACTAGAGGTCTCGCTATGCGGACCTAACAAACTGAGTGGTTACTACTTACTAGAGATCTCGCTATGCGGACCTAACAAACTGAGTGGTTACTACTTACTAGAGATCTCGCTGTGCGGACCTAACAAACTGAGTGGTTACTACTTACTAGAGGTCTCGCTATGCGAACCTAACAAACTGAGTGGTTACTACTTACTAGAGGTCTCGCTATGCGAACCTAACAAACTGAGTGGTTACTACTTAGTAGAGGTCTCGCTATGCGGACCTAACAAACTGAGTGGTTACTACTTACTAGAGGTCTCGCTATGCAAACCTAACAAACTGAGTGGTTACTACTTAGTAGAGGTCTCTCTAAGCGGACCTAACAAACTGAGTGGTTACTACTTACTAGAGGTCTCGCTATGCGGACCAAACAAACTGAGTGGTTACTACTTACTACAGGTCTCGCTATGCGGACCTAACAAACTGAGTGGTTACTACTTACTAGAGGTCTCGCTATGCGGACCTAACAAACTGAGTGGTTACTACTTACTAGAGGTCTCGCTATGCTGACCTAGCAAACTGAGTGGTTACTGCTTACTATACTACAGGTCTCGCTATGCGGACCTAACAAACTGAGTGGTTACTACTTACTAGAGGTCTCGCTATGCGAACCTAACAAACTGAGTGGTTACTACTTACTAGAGGTCTCGCTATGCTGACCTAGCAAACTGAGTGGTTACTGCTTACTATACTACAGGTCTCGCTATGCGGACCTAACAAACTGAGTGGTTACTACTTACTAGAGGTCTCGCTATGCGAACCTAACAAACTGAGTGGTTACTACTTACTAGAGGTCTCGCTATGCGAACCTAACAAACTGAGTGGTTACTACTTACTAGAGGTCTCGCTATGCGAACCTAACAAACTGAGTGGTTACTACTTACTAGAGGTCTCGCTATGCGAACCTAACAAACTGAGTGGTTACTACTTACTAGAGGTCTCGCTATGCGGACCTAACAAACTGAGTGGTTACTACTTACTAGAGGTCTCGCTATGCGGACCTAACAAACTGAGTGGTTACTACTTACTAGAGGTCTCGCTATGCTGACCTAGCAAACTGAGTGGTTACTGCTTACTATACTACAGGTCTCGCTATGCGAACCTAACAAACTGAGTGGTTACTACTTACTAGAGGTCTCGCTATGCGAACCTAACAAACTGAGTGGTTACTACTTACTAGAGGTCTCGCTATGCTGACCTAGCAAACTGAGTGGTTACTGCTTACTATACTACAGGTCTCGCTATGCGGACCTAACAAACTGAGTGGTTACTACTTACTAGAGGTCTCGCTATGCGAACCTAACAAACTGAGTGGTTACTACTTACTAGAGGTCTCGCTATGCGAACCTAACAAACTGAGTGGTTACTACTTACTACTAGTCTCTCTAAGCGGACCTAATAGAATGTACTGTTTGCTGTATTAGTCAGATTATTTATTGGTTGGATCTCTGAACAGTGGAGGCAATGAGCGGGAAATTCAATTGAAATCATAATAATCAATCATGTAATAAATCGCAGTTTGGCCTATTTGTAATACTGTATTATGTTTAGGCTGCTGAAGCAGTAGTGAATAGCTGCACACAACTACTATGGCATACATTTGGTATCAATATTCAATAATTTAATACGAGTGATATTATTGATCGTTTTAAATGATTTTTGCCATGCTGAATTATTTCGATTGATATTATTGCTCAATTTAAATAATGTTTCAAAACTGCATTATTTTGCTTAATATTATAGGTTGATTTAAATAAAACATTTTGTCTGTTGAATTATTTTGCTTGATATTATTGCTCGATTTAAATAACAGTTGACTTATTTCAACCGATAATTATATGTCGATTTAAATGTGATCAGCTGACTCAGATACTGCAGTTCTGGTACAGCTGTATAGTGCACAGTGGTACCGGTACGGTAGTGAAGCATGGTATATAAGCAGAGAAGTTAATCATCACGAGATCAGCTGCTTTTAATAGCTACATTTAATACGACCAATAATTATAGGTGGAAATAATTCACTGTCTCATTTAAAACTACCTATAATTATCGGTTGAAATAAGTCAACAGTTATTTAAATCGAGCAATAATATCAAGCAAAATAATTCAACAGACAAAAATGTTTTAAATCAACCAATAATATCAAGCGAAATAATTAAGTTGAAAAACTTTATTTAAAACAACCAATAATATCAATCGAAATAATTCAGCATGGCAAAAATCATTTACAATGATCAATAATATCACTCGTATTAAATTATTGAATATTGAAACTAAATGTATGCCATAAACTACTGCCCTTAAATCTGAACTAAACCATCCCGCTCCATAACGTACCGGTCGGTACCTATTTCATTCATAGTATTTTATGCAGTTTTGCTGCACTTAATTAGTTCTCTAGTTTTAGTTAATAGCATATAGAATTTACCAACGTCAAGAACAGTGGATACTGTACATTCAGACATTGATTAGTACTTGAGTCAGCTGTCAGACCTCTTAGTACAGTAGGGACGAGGATGAGTTTACGAATATCCCGTTGGTAAACGGATATTTAGGAGCAGAGAGTATGTCTACCGGTGCAACCTGCTCCGGGGACAATCTGAATAGCGTGGAAGACAGCTTAAATAGCGCCGAGGACAGCTTAAATAGCGCCGAGGACAGCTTAAATAGCGCCGAGGACAGCGCAAATAGCGCCGAGGACAGCTTCAATAGCGCTGAGGTGGACACCGTAGAGGATTTACTAATAGCTGCTGGAACAGAGGACTCATCGAACCCGAGTGTAACAGCTGACCCCGATGCAACCGGCGATATCGGGGACATCCCAGGGTTTTCATTCGATCCACCCGTTTACATTCAACGTTACATGTTTGTTATATCGACTTTGAAACGGTTCCGTCCGCAGACTGTTGTCGACTTTGGCTGTGCGGAATGTAAGTTTATATTCCGTCTGAAAGCGGAACCCTACATTGGAGCCATTATGGGAGTAGATATCGATTCTAGTTTACTTTCAAACAACGTAGCGTGTCTGCGACCAGGGACATACGATTATCTTACACGCGACGTCAGGGAGGTTGCGTTGGATATAAGTTTGTATACAGGCAGTGTTACGGACACGGATTATAGACTGAGGCATGTGGAAGCGGTTACTTGTATAGAACTAATCGAACATTTAGAACCAGAGGTACTTGTAGAGTTCCCTCGAGCTGTATTCGGCAAACTGCGACCCAAAGTCGTTGTCATAACGACACCCAATAGGGAGTTTAACGTGTTGTTCCCGTCTCTTGGTGACGGGTTTAGGCATTGGGACCACAAGTTTGAGTGGACGAGAGATGAGTTCGACCGCTGGTGCGCTGGTGTGGCTGTTACTTACGGTTACACCGTAATGTATGACGGTGTTGGTGAAGCACCCCAGCAGCACTCACACCTAGGGTACTGCTCACAGATTGCTATATTCACTCGAGACACAAACACTCAGGATCAGCGAGACATTCACGCAGATTCTCTGCCTTACGACTTGGTCGAGATCATTAAATACCCCGGACCTCTCGAGTTGAACACCCGGGTGTGTAACGAAGTATTAGCTACGGCCTTCGATCTTTCTAGAAATAATAAAGATAACCAATGGGAGGACGTTAACCTTGACTATGACGTCATTGGTATTTCAGATATTTGGAATCGCAGTCAGTTACTGAAAGAGTTGTGTGATGACGTCACTCAGCTGCGAAATATTTTGTCATCCAGTCTAACTGTAACCATGGATACAGATAAACAACACATTGTTCTTCCTCAATATTCGTCTTCTGGTGACGACGAAGATGTTGAGGATGGTTCTGTGGACGTTGATAATGTACTAGTTGATGTAAACCACGTGACTGAACACCACTTGGGGATGGTGTGTGAGACTTGGGATTAATCCCAGACATTCTGTGGCCAAACTCACATTTGCAGTGCAATTATTGTTGGTTTTTTTTGTAACTTTTAATTGTTTATTTTTTACATTAATCATTTTTAGCTTCGGGAAGATTTAACGTCACTGTCGAGGGTTTGTAACTATCGATTCAATCTCGAAATTCTATAAGAATAAAATGTAATAATGATTAATTAATCTACATTTCTTCTTAGCCGAAAGCATTAGTTAGCATTTAGCAGTTGAGCAGTTAGCATTGAAAACAATAGATTCTTAATCTAGTAACCTCAAAGTGGCAGGATAAGTAAAGTGGGACACCTATGGAGAAACACTCGCACGTCCAATTTTCAGTCCACTTTATCGATTTATAAGCTCACTGTTATTTCAGTATAAGATTTCACTTGGGGATGGGGGAAGGGGGGGACCCCTACCCCCCTCCACCCCCCCCCCCCCCCCCCCCCCCCTATCTCAGACCTAGGCAATTATCTCAGAATGACATTTTTCATTTTTAAAACACTACTCCTCCGCCATTTTTCAACCAAATTTCATGATTTTAGGCTCATTCGAAAGGGTTTCGGCAGTTCTTTAAAATGTATCTTATAGAATTTCGAAAAAATCTTTATATTTCATGTAATAGCTTATTTTAATCAAAATAATTACAATTAATTAATTTAATTAAAATTAGCTAATTAAAATTTCTATATAAGATAAATTTTGTAGAGTCCATCGTGCTGAATCCAAAAAAGTTTCAAGAAATTTGGACCAAGATTGAGCTACTATAGTGTTTTTAGTTCATTTCTCAATTCCGCCGCCAGCCGCTAGGGGAGGTCAAAAATTTTCAAATTTACGTTTGGAGACTTTGGCCTTCCAGACATTGGCTGGCGACAATTGACAATGTTGACTGACAATGTGATAAATACTGTTATGGTAAAATAAAACTAACTCTTAAAGCACTGACAATGCGGTCCATCACTTCAACCATATGATGCTGCCTGGTGGATCTTATGACCGCCACTTAAGGCCCCGGTAGCGCTACATGGACATAATTTTTATATTGCCTTGTTAGAGCAACTTCTCATTGTCAGAAACGACCATAACTTTGTATGAAGGTCAATGGAAGATTTGTAATTATGAATAAAAATAAAAAATTCGAATTTTTCAAAAATTTGGAAAAATATTGACAAATTTTTGGACAAAAATCCAAAAACCTTCAGCAGATTCAATCTTGAGTATTTTTATTTCTAATTTTTCAAATCGCATCAAAGATGTATGCTATTTCGATATCTCGAAGCAAAATTTCGAAAATTAATTGGCTTTAAAATTTGTACCTTCCCGCGCAAAAATTTTCTTTTAATATGTGAGAAAGTCTGTCAATATATATCTATCAACAAGAAAGCATCAAACATGCTACGGGGGTTTTCCTGGTCGCTTATTTCATTTCTGAGGTCAGTTTTCAATTTTAATGAAATCTAGTTTGTCTGTATGTCAGTCTGTCGGTCTTTCTGACCATCCGACTTATCTGTCTGTCAAATATTAGAAAAAGGCACAGCATTGAGCTAAAAGTATAGCTATATGGGTTTTCCTGGTCGCAGAATTCATTTAGAGTGTCAATTTTAACCTTTGATGACTTCCAAATTGTCTGTTTGGCTGTCAGACTGTCGGTTATATTTTGACAGACAGACTGACAGGCATACAGACAGAACCGACAAGGCCAAATTTGATTAAGGGGGGGTTAACCCCCAGTCTTTTTTTCATCATTTTTTTTTTTTATGTGTTTTCCGATGTGAAATTTTATGGTAATTCCGAATCTGATATCACTTTTTCGATAAGGTATTTTGTTCTCGAGTTATGGCAACTTTTGTAATTTTCACCCAAAATTTCAAATTTTTAAATTTTGGTGCAGCACCACATTTGACACCAAAAATTACCATCAAACACCCATAAATGTGCAAATATTTTGCCATTTTCGGAATCAGCGCCTGTAAAAGCTTTTGTGGGATAACTGATTCGTTTCCCTTGCTAACCAGTTCCCCCCATGCGCTGGAATACTCTAAAAAGGGATCTATAACTCGAATAGCGCAAGCTACCGGCTGATTGGCTGATTTGCTGTGTGAAAGGATCTGGGCTATGTTTGATCGTCCAACCAGCTTGGGAAGGTTACTCCGCAGCCCTGCTTTCTGTACCTGCCAATAGGATTTGAGTTGGTTTTGATTTCGACCTATCACAGATCTACTGAACTGAATTTTCCTATCTGTATGCTCATTCTCTGTGGTGGGTGGAAGCCTTTGTAAATAAGGTTATTCTTATCAGTGTTCAGTGTGTTATCATTCTGTCCTAAGCCAGGAGAGAGCGGCTTTGGAATATTTTTGTGCTTTCTGTTTTAGCCTTACACTAGTAGGCTTAATTATAAGGACATATATCCGTTATCTTAACAATCCCAACAACTCAATACAACCAAAACTGATTGTCAAAACTCATGCAATGCAACATACCTAATCAAACATACCTGTGCATACTTTTATATTGTTATACTGCTATTTACTGTCAGTTCTTCATAATATGGTTGATGAATTATTATATTTGGAATAACGATAAATAACCCCGAAACCCAATATTCTTGATATACCGAAGGTAAGAGAGAAGGGTTACATATAACGATTGTGACTTATGTTAAAGTGGTTTGAAGTGAATCTAATGTTATTTGATAGACCCTACATGAGTCGGTCCGTGTTCCTTTTATATATAACTAAAATCAGTGAAGATCGGCAGATCAGTGTGCAGTATTGTGCAGCATTGTGTATGAGTGAGTCTGTTAAAGAAGCAATTCCTAAAGAATGCGCCATATATATGAATTATAACTAAGCCATATCGTTGTGAGTAGTTTAAGTCATAACTCTGTTTATATAGATAGAGCGCCACGTCCTAAAGGAACTGTTAATATTCCCCGAAGGTGAATAATATTGTCAGAGATTATATAATACTGTCAGTCGAATAATACATTAGGCTTACATAGCAATAAGATTAAGCCGTCGAACCCAATCTCCCGGGTATATCCAGCGGGTGAATGATCGCGCACAGATTGGTTTCGACTAGTGTAGTGAATCAAATACTTGTCATAGGCTAAAAGTGATTTATTATATAGAAGACATCCTAATTTGGCGGGTTAAACTGCCAAAGGTCTGAAAGCGCGAACAATAACGGATATATCTTCTTTATTGCAGTAAGCAATAAAGTTGAAAGTACCGGTCAACCGGTAAACCTGAACGGTACATCTGTAGGTCAGTAGGCCCAACTGCCAGAACCGGTACTGCCGTAGGTCCGTAGGTCCAACTGCCAGAACCGGTACTTCTGTAGGTCCGTAGGCCTAACTGTCCTAACCGGTACTTCCGTATAAGTACATTAGTATTATTCGACTTGATTGTTGTATACCGGTAGGCTGTTTAAGAGATTAGGGACTGTACACCCCTTGTTTCTTTTGGAGCTTACTTATTTCTGTCAGTTTTATTTATTTGTAGGCCAGTATTGAACAGAAGGCGTGTAAGTCTGATCAGTTTGTACAGACAATTTGTAGGCTGAGCTGTTGTCTGATTGTTGTTAAGTCTGAACGGATTACAGTGTGTGTAGAGCACCTGTCCGATAAAGAACGGTTAGGAAGTAGGGGCAGCCAATGCTGTAAGGTAAACCCCCATCTAAAGAATAAGTCGTACTACTGGGTTAGAACGCATACTACCTAATCATTTCGGAGTCTGCATGTCCTGTAGTTTATTTAGGCTTGAGAGTAGTCTGCCATCGTTTAGTCTGTACTTTGTTTGTGTAGTCTGTACAGGTAGCGTATAATATTTATTTAGATAATTTGTAGGCTGGATAGTTGTCTGGCTGTTATTAGGTCTGAACGGATTGTAGTGTGTGTAGAGCCCTTGTCCGACAAAGAACGGTTAGGAAGTAGGGGCAGCCAATGCTGTAAGGTAAACCCCCATCTAAAGAATAAGTCGTACTACTGAGTTAGAACGCATACTACCTAATCATTTCGGAGTCTGCATATACCGTAGTTTGTTTAGGCTTGATAGTAGTCTGTCGGTATTTGGTCTGCATTTTGTTTGAGTAGTTTGTACGCGTAGCGTAATATTTATTATTCAGAGTTTATGCGATTATTCGCAACATTCATTCCCCAAGTTTGTTCCTACAGTAATTGTGTTTGTTATACATACCGTTATAGTTAAATTAACCCCGGTACTACACGGGCTGCTTGGCGTAGGTAAAGACTGGTGATTTTGTGCACCGGTTACTCCAGCAGATGCCGTGGTTCTTTTAACTGTTCAAGTATATTTAACTACTGATTATCTGTTGTACAAGTACTCGTACCTAATTTAGGGTTTAGTGTACAGTGCTTTCCGAAAGTAATTAGTGTAGGCATTATATTTGTGTTGTAAAGTGGTTGATAGGCACGTTCGATTAGCTCTATTAACTTCTAGGTAGGAACACTCCGTGATACATAACGTAGAACCTATAGCGATACGGCTATAGGTCGTCAGGCGGTGGTATTTTCCTATCTGGACAACGCAGTGTATTTACTACTACTTATTATTTTCAAATACCGTAGAACCCTGTCCGTTGTAATAACCAGATTTCTAACCCTTTGTTAGGCTGGTTTGTAGACTTCTTGTAAAATTACCCTAAAAATTCGTATTTTGTGTTTTGTAAATTTTTGTGTTTATTTAGAGATTGTAATCTCACCTGAATTGTACGTAATTTGTAGTATTAAGTAACTTAGGTAAATTAGAATTATTTGTTTTAGTGTCCTATAAGTAACACTTCACTGAAAGCGTACCGCTTTGTGTAGTGATTACCCCCCAGAAATAATAACATTTATTTCAAACATTGATAAAACCCATTAAAACGGGTATATATAAATATAAATCAAATCTAACGATTTATAAATAGTAGGCCTACCATACAACCATTAGGTCTCAATATCAGTTGGACTACTGCTCAAATAACGGTAATAAAGTAAGTAAAGTAACCAAGTAACCCTAAAATTCAGAAATTCAATAATTTAAAATAATTGATATACCGGTATTTACGATAGGCCTATTATCTTTATTTCTGTAAATTTAGGCTGAAATTATACCGGTACTTGTAATTAATTCTAGTCCAGAATTATATATACTACAAACTGTAAGCTGTATACCGGTATTCCCGATAGGCCTATTATATATTTATATATATTTGTGCTAAAATTATACCGGTATTCTGTGATAAACCTAGTCTGTAATAAAACTTATATAGTTATATATACTATAAGCATACCGGTATTCTAATATATTATATATATCACGCTGCACTGAGTAGCAGTATCGGTAATTAATTACTAGGCTAGCAGTTAATACTGAATTACTAGACTTGCTCAGACTGTAATATAGCAGTAGACATTCAACTGTACACACAAACATGTCTGATACTAAGCAGAACCTGTCAGACAGTTTATTAGATGTAACTATCTGCGACTCAGATAGAGATATAGAACCGTCTAGTCGTAAGTTCAGTTCACCTCCCACTGTGAGGAAGGTCATCCCTCCAGTAGTAATAACAGAACCTAGGCTGGTCCAACATCGTAGGTCTATCATAGGCACTCGAGCTCAGGTCAAGCGGGACCAAGAAGCAGCAGAACAGCAACAACCCGCGAGCCAAGAACTTATTTCTCAGCGGCCCAACAGCTCCAGTAGTGAGGATACTGTAGAGCTGACACCCGAGCGCGGAGCAGAGATGACGGATGCGGTTTATTCGGATCCCCTTCTCATCCTTCCTGCAGCCGTACTCACTAGGTTATTGATTGCGGTGGAAGAACACCAGATCGATTGGGCGAGAAGTCAGCGATCAACTAGAGATAGTTATGCGGGATACACGAGGGAAGAACTGAAGTCTATTGTCGAGTCGCAATGGAACTTCCCCGGACCCGGACTCCCGTTTGATTTATCAGAAGCTGCCTGGGAAGACATACACCGGATGGGAGTAGCCAAAGAAACCATCGATCCAGCTGTATGGAAGAGGTCCGCAGCCGGATACGCACAAGGATTCTTCAGCTCTATGGAGCGAGTAGAAAAACAACTGTTTAAACAACCTCAAGGACCTCAAGAGCAGGGACAACTGCTTTATCAAGTTAGAGAAAGAATTCTGCGAATTAGGCTAATCTTATCAGCCTTTGAGGAGGCTTCTAAAAGAAGACAAGACACGTCGTTGCAAGTTGCCGTAAAGACTTGGTTTCAACGGGTGAGTCGCCAGGTTCAAGGAGCAGCTCAGTGGAAAGCTCAGTTGGAGGAGCGCTCAACCCATGGAGAATCAACGGACGCTACTTTTTCCCAAGTGGAAAGTGAAGCGATGGCAGAGAAACCGCATAAGAAGGATGCCATTGACATCTATTTGTCAGACTATCAACGTTTCTTAGGTGATGAAGAGTTGAGGAGAAGGCTAGATGGACTTAGCCCTAATAGTGAAGGAGCCCAGCATGTGTTGGATGCAATAGATGTAGATAGGTTAGCGGCGAACCAAGCTAAATTCGATGAACAACTCCGCATCGCTAGAGAAAAGGAAGAACAAGTAAGGAAAAAACGTATAGAAGACAGAAAGATAGCAGCAGTGGCAGAGGCAGAAAGAAAAGCGACCTTGGCAGAAGCAGCGGCAGAGGCAAAAGCGGCAGCAGCAGAAGCCGAGGCAAGGGAAAAAGCGGCAGCAGCAGAAGCCGAGGCAAGGGCAAAAGCGTCAGCAGCAGAAGCAGCGGCAGAGGCAAAAGCGGCAGCGGCAGAGGCAAAAGCGGCAGCGGTGGCGGAAGCAGAACGGAGAGCGGCTGAAGAGATCACCCAACTGGAGTTGGAAAATCTTCAAGAGAATCAAGACTGCATAAATAAACAGTTAACAGCTAGTAATATGCAGATGATGAATCGATCTACTCCCAAAAGACAGGGATATACATCATCTGAAGAAGGCGATACCACCGATACTGAAGGCAAAGGAAATAGATCTCGTCTAAGCAGACGTAAAAGAACATTCCACCGTCAGAAATTGCCTGATTTGCCTCCAGCTGTTAGAAGGCAACTAAATAGCACCAACTTAGGTAGTACAGAACCCACAGACCAAATAATTAAAATAGAAAGACTCCCTACTATAGTAGATGAGCCTGAGATAATTAGGCCTGTTCTTGAAATCACCCCTTCGGTGATAGACACACCTGTGCTCCCTGAAGTTACCTCTAAATTCCCTCTGCACAGCACTAAGCTACCTGTGCCCAGTAGAGCTGCCCAGGAAACAGTTCAAGTCCTGGACCCCGAGCGAAATATTCATGATTTGTCGCCCGTTGTCCCTCGTCCGCCCGCTACAACGTTGGCGACTCCCGCTTCTGCGGTCGAATGGGTGGACGAGAGACGGCGTGGGATGGATCTCCTGCTCGGGCAGATGCAGGAGACTGTTCAGCAATTCAAGGGCACAGTAAGGGAAAGTAGACTAGAGTTGCAAGAAGTGCAGCAAAGTATCGCGCTCGAACGCGATAAATTAGTAAATACACAAAAGGGTATACCACCACCCTCGGTAACAATGTGTCAGCCTGTTAGGTCTGAAGTATCTCATGCGCAAGGTGTGGAGCCTACACGCATATATATTGCTAGCGAAGTAGAAACTCCTATAGTAAACCCTATTAAGGGTAATTATAAACCTGTTGATAATGATATCTCATCTAGACTTGATAATAATCCGAGAAACTTATATACCGATAATTCTCTATTCAATAATATGATGGCTCAAGAAAGTTTTACACGCCAAATGGCTAGAACCGAAGCCCGACAAGCGGTAAAGGTTGGAGAGATCGTCAAGTTCAATGGAGATGAGATGAAATGGTTACCTTTTAATGAATATTACAAAGATAACATACAGAACTCTGTACTATCTAACGGAGAGAAACTTAGATTCCTCATCGAATGTTTGGAAGGACCTCCCAAGTCAATGGCGTTAAAATTTATTGGACATCCAGATGGATTAAGACAAGTTTGGGATACACTAAACATCAGGTATGGTAATAGGACTAACATAGCTAGGTATTTATATGCGAAATTAATGGCGCCCCGAAAGTTTCTTAGCAGCGGGATTATAGAGTTTTCCGATGAGATTCAGGAGATCTGTAGACAACTAGATTGGTTAGGTAAGTCTCATGAATACCAGAATTCTATGGTTGTAGGAGCCTTAGCATCTACTTTGCCCAAGGGTGGAGTAGGTACACGCTGGGACAAGAAGGTGTTATATATGATGGAACAACAACAACGAGACCCTACCATGGCTGATCTCATGTCATTCTTGGATAGCGAGGTGAAATTACAGCTCATAAAGCAGTCCAGAGAGAAGACAGCGGAAAGTAAGGTAAGTGAGAAACCCGTTTCTAGGAGAAGGGTAACACCAGTATGTTATACCGACGACAGTGAAAGCCAAACTTCTCAAGGAGAGGACAGCGGGAAAGACACTGACAGATCTTATTATGTCAATAAAATGCCTAAAGATCAGGTAAGTAAATCCAAGTCTCGACCCAATGACAGAAGGGAACCGGTACAAAAAACCCCTCCTACGTCTCCTAAAAAAATTCAGGTGAGAAAGCCCGAGGAAAGAACAAGTGTGCACCACATAGCACAGGTTAAAGTAAGTAACATCAAGCCGAAATGTGTGCTGTGCGACGGGCCCCACCGTTTGAATGTGTGTGATGAATTCCTGAGGAAATCACTCGAGGATAGACGTGAAGTCATGTGGGATAAGCGGTTGTGTTATAATTGCCTCAGACGAGGACACCAACGGCGAACCTGTTACTCCGACGCAAGGTGTGCAAAGTGCGGCGCAAAACATCATATCTTGTTGCACACTGAATTCGAACGAAACAGCTCGAGTCAGGTAAGTGAGTCCGAACTACATGTCCAATTCAGTGATGTGAACGACACTGACCAAAGTTCTGAGATGGAAGGATTCTATACGGACGAATTCTCCGACCAAAGTTCTGAAATGGAAGGATTCTATACGGACGAATTCTCCGACCAAAACGAATCCTGTTACCTAATAAACACCACCGCAGTGTATCGAGCACTCATGCATGAGAAAGACACAGACAGCGACCTTACCTTAACTACTTCTGATCAACAACCATCTTGGAAAGCGCCAACTTCCAATATAGGAATCCGAGAATTTCCTGTAGTCCAGTTACGGGTCCACGGACCTCAGAAGAGCTATATAGTGAACGCCCTCCTGGACTCCGGTAGCACAGGAACATTCATCGATAAAGAACTAGCCGAAGTCATCTTTGCTGGACAACCCAAGTTCCGAACCAAGCTAAACATGTCAGGGATCATGAAGGTTTGGAATTCTACTGTAGCTGCCGACTATTATATAGGTGAGTTGTCCACTCCACAGGATAAACTAGGAGAATACAGTATAAGGTCAGTAAAAATGGTGGCAATAAAGAACTTCGCTACCACCCAAGTGGAACCTTATAATTGGGACGAAGATGATCATGTCCAACAACTTAACATCCCTAGATTCGACACCGATTATCCTGGAGTACAAATATTAATCGGTCAAAACGCGCATGAGGCGCTGGAGACATTAGAGAAACGACCTACTCAACCGCAACCACTTCAGACCTATGCGGTAAGAACTAGAGTAGGTTGGTACCTTACTGGACCTTCCCGTAGAACGCTCAGGGAAAGACTGCTTCAAGATCGCGTCTGCCAGGTGAGTGAATGGGAAGATGATACTAGTGAGGGAGATGACCCAACTGAGGGAACACCACACTCCTCAGATAATGACAATCTTAACTCCAATGTAGATCAATGGAGATATTGCCCCAAGACGATGAATATAGCCGACATCGCTTCCAGAGGAGCAACTCCTCAAGAACTGACAGATACTCCAGACCGGCTAGGTGAACCCGACTTCCTGAGTAAGGAGGATGAATGGCCTCCCCATCTTACTCCGGCTGAGATTAGACAAGCCAAGGGAGCGGAGAAAGTCAAACCTAAAACCCGGACGGGTGGATCGGAGTTATTTGAACCCGGGATAGATCTGTCGGTATTACATATTGCCAGGGACGACGCCGTGGATCTGGACCTCCCCACCGCGAGTGGATCCTTCATGAAGATCAGAGGGAGCGATTGGAGCTCTGGAACATCAGACGTCTCGCAGGGACTCTTACCTCTCCTGCAGGGAGCGACGGACCACTATAGCTCCTGGAATCGGCTTTGTAACGCCGTCATATACTTTGAGCGATGTTTCTATCGTCACTATTCCAGGACGAAGAGGAAACCTGGAATTGTATTCGGGATGCAGCGACTCAATCACCCAGTCGGTCGTTTGTGTTTACCGGAAGGGAATGGAGGACTCTCCGGAAACTGTGGAAGGCAAGATTCTCTTCCCACGACCACCTCCCTAATCCTTCAAACATCTAGGGACTCCATAACGTAACAACATATGGAGTGGGTGTGTGACTCTATTATTTTATATTATTTTATTATTTTTATATTTATGTATGTATTACTATGTAATTTTATTATAATCGTTTTATTTAATTTAGTAGAATATTATTTAGCGATTATCTAGTAGAATAGTGCAATATATTCGTGTTTATTACGTACGTAATTACTTATATTATATTTAGTGCGACGGCAAGAAATAATTCTTTTCCTCTTTCCTTACTGCCCATATTATATTATAAATACGTAACTACAGTAAGATGAAATGTCTGTACTTATTAAAGTACAATAAAGCCACTACTATATTAAAGTATTATTGGTAGGCAGAGTATTAGGAATGCAAAGTTCAGATCCTCGTGTCTCAGCTAAACCAAGCTCTGGGTAGACCTTGGAAACGACTTGCCTCTTCACACTGACATTGCTTCGTGCGATATTGCTCTCATACCATATATTAAATAATACATATAGTAGCGTGATGTCCCTTTAACAGTAGCGTATAACGCAAAATAAATCTGTTAAACCCTTTGACCATCTGTAATTCTAGTCGATTAAGATATCGTGGCACCCACCGATATACTTGAAAGACAAATTATAGAATCAGTGGTTAACATCCCCAGACAAGTTCTGGAATAAATCGGTGCCCATCTCAAATATTAATTATTTAATATTTGCAAATCTAATAAGTCAAAATCTGTAAAATTCAGATCCTTCAACAATTCTAGTCAATTAAGGTATCGTAGCATTTACCGATATTCTTAAAAGGACAATTTTCATAGAGTTAAGGATCTTGTGTCCCCAGACATGTTCTAGAGTCGAAATATGTCAATTTAATTATCAAATAATAAAATTTCAGGGAATAAATTTAAATTCATGTCTTTTAATGAATTTAATAAATTGCCCTTTTACGCAATTTATAACATTCCCAAAATTCCATTAATTAATAGATCAAGGGAGCGGAGATTTATATTATTATGCGTATGCGTGTATGAAAGTCTCCCAAACATAGTCAATAGCCGATAAAATTCATAAAGTCATGTATAAAACAGGACATTGACTATTAAAGAATTACTATTAAATAACATCCCAGATCTGTATGCATTGGAATTACCCTAATTCTACCGCTAGCTTTACATAATGTCACCATAGCAACAACCACGCTAGAATTAGAATTGAGTTAAAAAAAACAATAGAAAGCTTGTCCCATTGAATAGCATAGGGAATAAATAGCGCACTGCTAGTATCCAAGGATACATAATAATACAGTGACATTCTGGAAGGCATTGACTAACGGACAAATGGCCCTAATGTGCGTAGTTGTGACAAGTTGTGTGGTATTTGTGAGTTTATAGGTGAATGTTACTGCTAAAGTGTGTTTACAGTAGCTAGTCGCAATCGTGAAAGTAACCTAACTCTCCAAGGAAAACCTGAAGTACATCTAAGCCTTTGGGACGGACAGTGGAGTGACTTGTGCCGGTTATCGTTGTCGTTGTACAGCTACGTCGTTGGCGAAAGTACAGCTACAGCGGTACATCGGCGCTGAGAATCTCACACTGTCCGGGGGCAAGGGAGAAATAGGCAGCGACGCCCGCTCGCCTAACAATATATAAACTCATTATAATATTGGTGAACTCGTATAGCAGATATGACTGAATTAATAGAAGATGATCTTGGTATCAGGGAGAGATATACTCTACCTTTACAAGCGTTTGTCGATAGCTTGATACGCGGCGACGCTGATCCAACTACTACGGAGGACGATGGTCGTTATATCGAACCGCCAATGTCCCAGGAGCAACTTACGCGTGAATTGGACTGTAGAAAGTTCACGGCTCGCTATACGCATCGTAATGGTACGTATATGGACTTCTTGACTACTGGTCACCCTATCGATTTACACGATACGGACGATGTAGACACCGAAAGGGAAATGGTTTTATTTAAATATCATACCCAGCGAAGTCGAAACGATAAATCAAGAATAGAACACGAGAACTCTATTCGAAATCAGCTCGAAAGAAAGAACGTGGAAGAAGGCTTGTAAAGACAAATATAGGCGAACCACTGGAGAAGAGACGTGTGTTAATGTCCAGGGTCCATAATGTGAATAGTTTTCCCCGGGGCACGGGTGCTCGTGGGCGGTCTCCTTCGGGAGGCTGTAAATTTCTCTTCCTTCATCGTTTTCCTGTAATTATTGTGATCAGTGTCACAATTAAAAGACAAGAATGAATGATGACGTAATGGAAAACTTGTCCATTGTGGTGTCTTATGGATACTACCCTATATCCTTCCTCCTCTTTACTCCCTTCATCGATCGACCAATCATAGTGGTATCGTGGTATGGATCATACCGCATCCTAATAAATCTCCCCACCCCTTACTGTTCATCTGGATGCTAATATTGGTGTCCGCACCTCCTGTCCCTGTACCATTCTGTTGATATTTATGATATCAACTTTCACCATTGTTGTTGATTTGATTAGAAAATCAACCACTTCCTAATTTCCTCAAGTCCACGACCGTGATTCAAGGACTGAAAAGATACGCGGCTAATCTGTGAACAACTGGTACCATTGTGTGTCATAAATCTGGTTGTCCACCTCCCTCAATGATTGGAGATATAAATCTTATAATCTTATGTAGAACAACTGAGGCATTGAACTGGTTGTTCCCTCATCGCACTGGGGATAAATTCAGTTGGAGATAGTCCTCGAATGTTACAATCCTCCTACTGAGATCGTATTTCTGAATATTTCAGAATGCGAAATAGTTTTTCCTCTGCTCTACCATCGCTGTCGGAGAACATATTAAGCATACAACAGGAATATGGAGAACATTCCATACCCTTTCGTTGATACTCAGCTGATTGCTCCTTGGGCCGAGTGCCGAGGTTTCTTTCGCACTATGTATGCCAATACACCCAGCGGCATTACTAAAGTACAACGGACATCCATCGGACATCTTGCCTTTCAAGAATATGGATGGAATTTCAAAGTTGGAAATCCTATCAATTACCAGCAAGTATATGGAGATCATTACTCTCGTTTATATTTCGATGGACCATTAACTGCGCCTGGTGCCGTATATAGCTTTATGAGTGTTCCACTTCGTCCTTCCTTAGCTATATACACGATCTTTGAAAATGCAGCACTTGCCGGTTGGCTAGCCGATGTGTGCAGTCGTACCATACGCGCTCACCCATTAATACTTGGAACTAAACTCGCCAAGTTAGACGAACACAATAAGTTTATACGTTTCGAATGTTTCCGACGCTTTCTGACTCCGTTCCGTAACGTCGATAGTCAGTTCAAGGACCGCGCGCTGACCAAACTCAGTCTGAGAGACTCAGCTGCGGAGAAACTGAGTAGCGCTGGATTTGCCGTTTTTCAAGACGTTTGTATACAGAACTTACATTCATCTGTTATACAAAGACCCTGAATACCTACAGGTTATTCCGTCGTGGAAATACAGACAGTGGGTTCACTTACTGAGACAGATGCACCCACTTCGTCTATACAGCTGGAGGATGAACCAGTATGCTTGGAATCAGAAGCGATTCAGCCTACAGCTTCCCGGAGCAGTGACAATGATTATGTCATAGAGTGGTATCAAGGTCCACAACGTCTCACAGCGTACGATTATCGACACGCCAACTACGTTTCTCGAAAACGTTGTCGATTATGCGCATCGAGAGACCACTTCACCCCTCTAGACTCGAGCGTACCTTGCTCCTATTTCCTCGAACAACCGATGATGGAAATATATTGTGCTTATTGCAGACTTAATAACTCTCATATTTTTGCCGTCTGCCCACAATTTATGACTCAATGTCACTACTGTCAACTTAAAGGACATGAAAGTTACAATTGTCCCTTTAATCGCGATTTAGAAAGCGTAGACGAGATGATCACACTGCGATATATCCGAGCTTGGGAAGCGAACGCGGATTTACATTGCGAATCCCGACATCGCTACTACCCTATTATCCTTATTAGATAATAAAATAATGAATCAAATAGATCTGAATTATTTAATAAGTATGAAATACTGAATTAACTTTTTACATAAAATATAAATTCTTCACTTTTTATATTAGACAGTACACAGTCAGACAGTGCTTAATAATAATAATAATCTAGGTTTCAGACTTTTTGTTCTGGTACCGGTAAGGAATATTGTTGAGTCTCTTAGGTCCTAACATAACCCCCCTTATGAGAAGTGGAACTTCATTTACTCGATAAGTTTTCTATTTTGGAATTAAATTAAATCTCACAGATTTTTTTCGATTTAAAGAGTTTGTCTTATAATATTGTCTCGTAGCTAACTCGATAGCCTTACCAAATGCTCGAGTGTTTGTTCTTTCCCCGTAAAGTTTATTTGGATTAAATAATTCAATATGTCCTAGAGGAATCATTACTCTTCTATCATTTCCATAAAAACGTATTAAAACAGTGTCAAAATCAAGATCTATATTCGTTTCTATAATCCCAGGCCATGTTGACGAACCAGGTTGCTTAACCATTACAATGCATCCTGGCTTTAATTTACTTCTTACATCTTGTATTTTATTATCAAGTTCAGTTAGTGTCTTGTTTGAAAGGTCTTCATTTCTTTGTTTAGTTCTTATTGGGATCAAATCAGTTTCATATCTTTCAAAATTTTCAGGATGGTGTTCATTTGAGATGAAAGCAGGTTTAGTCCGATCAATGGAAACCTTTGATTCTTGTT
>JAUCBJ010006992.1:0-34150 GCA_032718475.1 Nemertoderma westbladi | reverse complement strand
GGAATGCTAAGCATGCACCCCAGTCCTTAGACCTACCTCTATCGCCATTGTTCAACTCTGCAGACAGATAGGACTCAATTATTCGCATATCTGTATTCCTATAGGCCTCCTTCACTGCCCAGCGGAAGTAGTTCTCGTACAGGTGTTTTGCTTGCAGCATTTTAAGGGTCCATACCTCGTACCATTGGATGAAACGAGGATACATTTCCATGTTGGTTTCACAGCAACATTCGATAGTTTTCCTCTGTTTCTCTTACGGTGTCAGGCGAATCCAAGAATTCCTGGGTCGGATAATAATCTAACTTATAAGATATAATTTCAGGAACTGTAATTTCAATATTTGGAATTGAATAGGACAGCTCTCCAGAGACGATATGTGGTAAACTTGCAAAAATTTCGTGATTTGCATTCAACGTTTTTAAGTTTAATGCTTTCTTGAAGTTATCATGCTCCATCCACGCTGAGTCATATTTAAATCTCTTTAGTTGTGTCCATAAAGTTTGCGTGACTACATTTATATCATAAATAAAACAACTAATCAACATTTCGCATTTCACCATATAATCCTCCATTTGCCTAACCCAGTCTGGATAGGAATGGATAAATACAGCCATAACCAAATTATTGATGGTGTTTTTATAGGAGACGAAGAGTTACGGAAACAATAAATTATGTACGATATGAAATAATATAATAATAATAAAATAAGTTCATGAGATTAACCCTATTAAACCCGGGGGGGGAGGGTCAATATGAACCCCCCCCCCCCCCCGTGGTTTTTTTGTTATAATTCTGAAACAAACGCAGTTGGGAATCTGAAATTTTATTACTTTTCCTAAAAATCTATTGTCTTCCTAGTATTGAAAACCGTTTTCAAAAATATTGTGTAGTTTTCGAGTTATATCACCAGTTTTTAACCCTAGTTTTGGCACTTTTTTTGAGACGTTTTTTGAAAATTACATTTCATTAAATATGATTTGTAACATCTCTATTTTAGATTTACACCGGTTTTTTGGTGTTAGCAATTGGATGGAATTCATATAAATTAATTTAGAAATTTCAAACTTGTTTTTTTCGGCGGGTGCCAAATTTTGGTGTCAGCACCAAATTTTGGAATATGTGAAATTTTGTAAATTGATTGTTTGAAACTTGTTTTTGCAATTGGGGTTTTTTGTGGTTCTGGTTTCGATGGAATATATACGAATTGCACCAAGAGTATCAAACTTGTATTTTTCGGTGCTGTGTGCAAATTTTGGTGCAAGCACGAAATTTTGAAAATCCATTCAATAGATGAAATTCCTTGTGACAATTTATTTCTTGCGTTTTAGAGGTTTATGGCTGTTCTGAATTCAATGGAATATATAATTATTGAACTAGACATCTCAAACTTGTGTTTTTCGGAAGTGGGTGCAAAATGAGGTGCTAGCACCACATTTTGAAAACCATCAAATATATCAATTGATTGTGTCACCTTGTTTCTTGCGATATACGGGTTTGTGAGGGTTCTGAATTCAATGGAATCAGTAAAAATTTCAGAAGAGTTTTCAAACTTGTATTTTTCGCTGGTGGGTGAAAATTGTTGTGCCAGCACCAAATTTTGGAAAATGAGTAAATTGATCAGTAGATAGTATCATCGTGTTTCTTGCGTTATACGGGTTTATGAGGGTCCTGAATCCGATGGATTCAATAAAAATAGCACTGGACATCACAAACTTGTACTTTTTGGTGATTGGTACGAAATTTGGTGCTCGCACCAAATTTTGCCAAATTAAGCCGAAAAATACAAGTAGCAATGATTTGGCATATTAGAAATGTATTCCATTAGAATCAGCGCCCTAGAAAACCTGAAAATGTTAATTTATAGCATCGTATAAGTGAATTAAAAAATTTTGTGTTCTAACTGAAAAGTGCTGGTTTCTTGTTTTTTTCATATTTTTCCTACGCATAGAGGACTAAACAGCCATTTATAGTAATTATATCATTTCTAAATATTCTCCAATGTATTTTGCTCCCCAGAAAACCTGTATTGAAAAACAATTAGCCGAAAAATGTAACTTTCAAATTTTGTGAAAATTATGCACTACTTGTAATTTTGGTGCTGCAATATAACCACCCCATTACATTTATTAGAAAGGTAGGATCCAGACTAGTGATATCTACGTACAAACAAAAAATCAGACGTTTTCGTAAAAATTTGTAGATTTTAGAAGGGGAAGGGTGTCAATATGACCACCCTCCTGTATTTGTACAACATTTTATAGCCCGGTACTAATAGGGTTAAACGTTGGTCCTTCCGGCATTTTCAATGGGACACCATTTTTCAACAAACTTTTTTATAGTGTTAAAAATATTTTTTCACTATAATCTTGTTATATTTACAACACATGGAAGACAAAATTTTCGTTTTCACGTTGTTTTTTAAAATGAAAATAAGAAATATAAGAAAAAAATAATATAAACTATAAACTATTGGTTAACCTGTTGTATTTTAAACCTGTAATATCAATCATTGTTTTCACATTTATTTACAATTTCAATAAAATACTAGCAAAAATGTTAAAAGTCATTTTCATATGAAAAAATTGGACAAAAAATTGGGTACCCATAACATAGTAAATGCCTATTACTTTGGCTGAAATTAAACATTATTTGTTGAAATTAGCTATTAATAGCTACTGTAAGTGTTCTAGAATAAAAATGATTATAATGATTATAAAACCTCGATGGTTAAAAATGCATTAAGGGGGGGGGGGGGGGGGGGGTTGGGGGGTAGCGCTATCTTAACACAGTTTTTTCACTGAAAACCAATAGTAGTAACAGGGCAAAGCTTTGTCCAACATAAATAATTTAAAGTTTGAACCTTCCCGCGCAAATACTGTCTGTAAATATGTGATAATGTCGGTCAATATATATATATATAGCAACAAGAAAGCATAAACTCATGCTAAGATTTTTGATGTGGGGGTTTTCCTGGTCGATTATTTTATTTCTGAGGTCAGTTATCACTTTTAATGAAATCTTGTTTGTCTGTCTGTCGGTCCTTCTGACTAACCGACTTATCTGTCTGAAAAAAATATAAGAAAAAGGCGCACCATCTAGCCAAAAGTTTAGCTAACGGGGTTCTCCTGGTCGCAAAATTCATTTCGAGTGTCAATTTTAACATTTGTTGACTTCCAAATTGTCTGCTTGGTTGTCAGACTGTCTGTTTTATTTTGACAGACAGACTGACAGGCATACAGACAGTACCGACAAGGCCAAATTTGATATATGACATCAGAAATTAAGTCACCGACAACGAAAACCAATACAGGGAATGTTTTAGACAGATAGTATACTTTTAATTGACGGACAGCTCTGGATGAAATATAAAAAAATATTGAATTATTGAAATATTATTCAAGTTTCGGAGTTTCGCAGCTATAAGCGTCTTAGCTATTAATCTTGGCTATAAATATACATTTAACATACAATGTTCTAGAAAACATAGAAAACATAATTTCCGTGACATAATGCAACCACATTAATGAAAACATTTTTTTAAGCTTTTATAAAATTCGTTAGAGAACAAAAATATTTGTTCCAGAATATATGTTTTTACTAATGGGTAATGAATGCAAAGCCCGTTGGAGGTTTGATTTCACCAATTTCATTTTTGTAAGTTTTAGAATTGTGAAATAGATATTGTGTATATTCGAATGACGTCATGTGATTGATTATACTGTATTTAAAATGCCGCTGGTGACATACTGGAAAATGTGTAAATACATAGTACAGTAAAATGTATGGCGTAAGGACATACAGAGAAATAATGTCGCACTGCGATGTAAAGTTAGAAAATATGTAGCGCGAAATTAATGTCATGTGATACAAATAAATAAAACAATTAATGATTCTTAGTTTACCTAATTTAGCTACTACTGTACTGTACAGAGTTCAAATAGTTATTATTTTTGTTCGAGAATATAATAGTTAGTAATAATAGTTCACTAGTTGCATGATGTGTTAAGATTGTTCTGTTTTGCTCTAAAATCATTTGCGGTTTTTTCTCGCGGTTTTTCCTGAATTTTTTGCAGCATTTTTTTGCATTCTTATTATTAGTCATATATTTATATGTAGGGCCTACAGTAGTTAGTACTTACTGCTCAAAGGAAATAAGTTTTTAGGTCCGTGTAGCGAGACATGGGCATTTCCAGAGAAAAGGGGCCACGATATGAAAAAAATAAAACTTTAAAAAATAAGCAATAAGGTCATGATTTATTGGGTAAAATTTCATAAATTTTTCGAATTTGACAAAATTTACATTGATTTCAGGGTATAAAGTAGGAAATTTTGCGATTATATCGACCATCATCAAGAAAAAACGTAAAAAAAAAAAAAAAAAAAAAAATACCAAAATTCAAGGCGAAATATTTTTTTACTGTTTATCCATATAGGCTATCCTTGGTATCATTGAAATCTGCCGTAAATGCACATTCCAATGAGGTACAGTAGTTCTACGCCATAAACATAGAACGCTTCTCATACAATAAGCATTATAAGCTACCTGTATCCAAATGTAACGTCCGACACATTTTTTCTCAATTACTTCTCTATTGTTTGGCAAACCATATCGAAATTAAAATAACTCAATGCCGACGTAAGATGGCGTCTCTTGTGCCATTTACAGCAATTCAGGCTACCATAAAGGCTGTGATTTCAGTGAATGAAGTTTGTAACGTCCGACACTTGTAACGTCCGATACTATTATTATTTAATGTCTAAATTGCAGTGTATAGTATAAAAGGCATAAATAAATAAAAATAGGTTTCAATAATTGCGATTTTCGACTCGGATTAGCGCCCCGGAGTGAAGTGCCAATCCTCATTCCAGGTTCCCGCAGCCGCCCTGCTGACATTTTCCTACCGAATTGGCATCATAGTCGCCCAATGGCCCTAGATGTCACAGTGATTTCCTACCTGCAGGCCCGAACTGTAGATGGTGCTGCTGCTGATGCAGGCCACGCCCAATCCATCTCCAGAGACCGCAAGCCAACTGCTCACTTGGTTGAGTGCAGGAAATCCGGAACAGGCTTCACCCCACTTGTGGTTGAAGCCCTAGGGGGGTGGGATTCCCACTCATCCTCCACCATTCGTGAGATTGCCAGAATGCAAGGTCTCAGACGAGGAATCCCTACAGGAGAAGCCATTCGCCACCTCTTCCAACGGCTCTCTGTCGCCTTGTGGCGCGGGAACTCTGCAATGTGGTTGTGTAGAATCCCCACGCTCCACCCTCTGTGGATGGTGTCCGTTAATTATTTAATTACTGTAATGATATGTTATATTATTGGACTCGAAAGAAAATTACAATAGTGCCGAAAATGGGGGATAATGTGTTGAGAAATGGGAGTCAATAGATAGATAGATAGATTTATTTATACATTATGTAAAAACAATAACAAATACACCAAACAATGTACCGGTATAAAGGTATTGTCCAATATAACATATAGGATTACCCCTAAAGCTTTGCAGCTTATTTCCAAGGGGGTCCTTTAATGTGTTACTTGGTTACAAATACAATATTACACTACGCTAACCTAAAACCAATATAAAACGTAATTACACTATGTACATGTACAACCTTACCGAGAGCGTGACAATGTCCGACTCAACGATAAAGATGTAATGTACAGAGTGTTCAGAGTGTACAGAGAGAATAAACTTTTGAGAAGGAATTAATATCTATAAAAAAGTTGCACGAGTATCATCTAAAATGGAGAAAGAAAGATATGAAAATGCAACTACCTAGAATATTTGATCAGATGATGAAGAAAACTTTGAAAATGTTACTTAATGGACCATTTTAACGATATTGGGCAAAACAATATTTAGAGTTATAATCCTGTAACTTGTGATCTTTTATTTAACTTTAACTTTATATTTATAATAATATTTTATATATGTGGTATTCAACATATTACAACATTGGTTCAAACCAACGAGTATGTTCAAAGTGTTATTCATATTAAAGACGATATTTTCGACTCAAAATTGGAGATAGTTATAGAGTTATATATACTGTATTTGTTATACTAGACCCCTAGATCCCTTCCTATAATAAATGTATAATAACAAATACCTCGAAAAATACAGCTTGCCAACACATTGTTACTATCAATAATAAAAATCAGGGGCTAATAAAATGGCAGCTGGCTTTGAAATTAATACTCCATATCTCAATAACCTGTGGCCTAGTGGTTGTAGTCTCGGCTTCCACCTCGAGGTCCCAGGTTCGAATCCGAAACCACGCTGATGAAACCCAGTAAGGTCGAAACGCGTACGTGGTTTGGAGTGATATGAGATATTAATTTTAAGAAAAATTACGCGATGCCTAAATTTGTACAATACCCGGTTAAAAAGTACGCATGTGATCGGATTAGTCCTACAATTGCGCACATAAAAGATATGTTATTTTCGGTAAAATAAACTCATCATTCGAGGTTAAGACCCCTAGATCCCTTCCTATATAATAAACGCACGGTCCAACACATTCCGCAGAACATTGAATTGCAAATGCCGGCTTCAAAAGATCTGCAGTGCAATTTCGAAAACCTTTTCGAAAAATAGAATAGTTGAGCTACAATTTGAGCCCAAAAATAATAATATACCAGTCTTCGGCATTAATTGCAATCAAAAGTAAAATATGTACTTTAAAATGTATCCTATTTTTGTAACGTCCGATACCTTTTTAAAGTCAACTGTTTAAGAAGAGTAACGTTTCCCAAAACAGAGTATTTGCGATATTCTTAAAGATTAATATTTTGTCTCATTTATTCAGCGCAATCTGATGTCAAAAATTCAAGTATTTTCGTAAATTTAAAGAAAAACATTCGAAAATCGAGAATATCCGTAACGTCCGACACCGTGGAATTGCCCACATCTAGTATTCACTCGGTGATGTTGGGGTGTTGGTGTTGTTGTTAATGCTTAATTAATAATAATTAATAGTAATTAAATAAATAATGAAAAGTTAATGGTGTTGTTGGTATTTGGTTATTCGTTTGTAATAGAAATTTAATACTGGTCATGTTTCTGTATGATTTTTGATAATGGTCGTGTTTCTGTGTAATTTTGATAATGTTCATAATAATGTTTTTCATGGCATGACAATAATATAATAATAATTGGTGTTTTGGTATTAAAGCTGCGTACGATCCCAGTTATGGAAAATTTTTAAGATGTATGTTTGATTGATTGATTAAAGTGTACTTTAATATATTTAGAAGGTGACGTTTAAAGTGTTTCGAAAAGGGTACTGTATTTTAGATTTTTTGTGGAGACCTTTCTTGGGGAGAGGCTTTAGTTGACCTTTAGTCCAAATTGGTGGTGGCTTTTCCCCTTTTAACATCCGGTTGCAAACATTCAATAATGGTCTGTTTAGCACTCCGGTTTTCCATACCTCCGCTTGGATTTCATCTAATCCACTCGCTTTATTATTGGACATGCTTTTAATGCTTCTTTGGAGTTCGGCATGTATGAAGTCCCCTGTTTCTCTAGGTAGTGTCTTGTCATATATTTTCCTTGTAGGGCTGACCACGATGTTTGGTGGCTGCCCAAGCAAGTTGCTGAAGTGATTTTTCCACTCCCAACACGTTCTTCAGGACTATCGGCTTTGAGGCGCCCCTTTGCACAACTTTTCCGACCAGATACCTCATTTACAGTTTGCCAGGTAAGTCTTGATTGTTGCTGTATGTGAGCAGTTGTAATTGCTTCAGTTTTATCCTGTATTTCCTGGCTGATGTTGTAGGACAATTTAAGATCGTCCTTAGCTTTCTCAACCTTGTTAATGTTTTCGGTTTTTGGTTGTTCGGTTTTAACTTTGTAGGCTCTCTTAAGATCTTCTCTCTTACAAGTAACCTCAGAGTTTTGCCATGGCACATACTGTTTTCGTTTGGGTTTCTGGGGGATATGCCTCTTAGCTGGTTCCTTGTGGGCTGTTATTATATTCTGGTATATTGAATTGGTGGATTGGTCTTCATCCATTGACTGAAGTGCTTCAAAGCGGTTTTGAACTTCTACTGTATAAGCATCCCTGCAAACCAGAAGTATCCGAGGATTAATTTTGTATTTGAAATTTAATGCTGCTAAAATGTTGTGCAATAGTGCAATGAGACAAATTATTTGAGAAAAACCCAAAATTTTACATTTTAATATTGAAATAATCTAAAATAATATTTAAATACTAATATTAAAATTCAGATAGTGAAATGACATTCAGAATACATTCGAACAGCAATGTTTATTATTTAACACATATAATCGCAACATATTTTGAATGATATTCTAATACTATATTCCATACTATTGATATTATAATGTATTTCCAATGTTATCGAAATGTTCAAATCAGAATATTTTCATTGGAAATGAATTTACATTGTGGATGAATCATAGCATTGTTACAACAATGATGCGAAAAGGTTATTCTAACGTTGTTTTTCGAATGTTGGCGGGTCATACTTCAACTGCTTTGAATGACAATATTATTCTAATGTTATCCTAATGTCATCTTTATTAGGCCCTGCTCTGGTACAGAACTTTGCACGTGAATCCCCATTGTTTTCATTATCGTTATTGTCCAGTCCTTGCCAGTGCAGATTGTTTAACACACCTACTCAGTGCATCCACATGAACCAAATGTGTTCATGTTTTGGTTTTCCCGGACCGTAACTTACAGTACATGGATGTTTTTCAGTACGGTTCCATACAGCCATACCTATAGTAGGCCTACACCCCTACAGATATATCAGTCCTAATGTGCGGTTGTCAATGAGACCAATAAGGCATGTGCCACAGAGACCACGCACGAGATCCGAAAGGCCGCTTGCGTTTTAGTTACAGTACAGTAAATTTCTAAATATTGTTAAAAAAAAATTTTGCACAATAAACAAACTTCGAGAGGGGGGCGGGGTGGGTGTTTTGCCTGTCATGCCACCTCTTCATAACATTGTTCACTCCTTGGTGGAAATAAAGGAAGAAGGAGGAGTTGAAGAGTGTCCAAGGAACTTTAAAAATAATGGAATGGATTCAAGGAGAGACTCTTCAGTCAGAGTTCCTGTTCCCCGACCAGCCAGTAGTCTTCTCCTGAGGATTTAGCCAAATGGGAAAAGGCCCTAAAGGAGAATAATGCACTGGCAAAGTATAAGGTGAAAATGATAATGGCATCTTTATCCTTTTATCTTATATGGGAAGTCGAATTTGACATTAAATTATTTAACAAATTGTGTAAAACAGAATCAGGAATTGTTGAAGATTACTACCTTCGGGTAGTAGCTATCGAAAGAAGAGCCTTCGGATCGCTTCCGGCTTCAGCCGACTGTTTGCTTTGCTCGATACGTTCTCGAAACGTATTCTTTTGATTTCTTATTATTTGTTCTAGATCAGTAATTAATAATTTTTATTAATGTAATAATTGTTTATATATTTTAGCATTAAAATGTTAGTAAGCGAGGAGTTTTTTCTAATCTTTGTAGATTGACGAATTCTCCAACGTCTCACAATCACTATCGGCTGCGAGTTTTGCCATCTGTGCACGATGGATGGAAACACATTCGCCGAGAAATATGCAAAAACCGCTAGACATGCCATCGGGAAAATTAATCGTTCTAAGATGTATTAAAGGTTAGACAATTTTTCATATTATTTGTTACATACTGATATGGAATTGTTACAGTATAATACGCCAGTACACATATTGTTACAGTACATAGGCTACGCCGGTACACATACAGTACATTGACGCTAATGCAAGTTGGCATATGACATTTATTTATTTATTTCTAACATTTATTGACACATTGTGGGGCCTTCGCGCAGCACGAAAGTCTATAAGAAAGTGTACTGATCTAGCCTAGACTAGCCTCAGTAAACACCCTAACACTCGGGTCCCCAATGCGACAAGGTGAGCTGACTGCCTTGGCAGATAAGCTTTCTCTTAGCGCAGTGGGTGTTCAAGAGCACCGAATGCAGACTGGACAGACTGATGAGGTTCTGATTAAGGACATGGGGGGGCGGTTGGCGACTCGCCCTCGCGTCAGCAGATGATAGTGGCAATGGTGGAATTGGTCTATTGATGAATCCAACTGCACATGCAGCATTGGACAAAATAGACAAAATCTCTAACCGCATCATCCGTTGCCACTTCTCATGTTCTGGATGACTGGCTAAGAAGTTTCCTAAGGTGGTTCTGATTGTGTGCTACTCTCCAACTAGTGTTGCCCCTGTAGAGGAGGTGGAAAATTTCTACCACAATCTACAAGCAGCAACTGATGGAGTGGATCAGCATGCATTCTTAACATTCCTGGGAGACTTTAATGCAAGTCTGCATCAATCACCTACATCGCCCTGGGTCTATAGCAATAGTGTTAACCGAAATTCTGTCCATCTTCAGGATTTTATCTCTGGAAATGGATTGTTTTCGGCTGGAACCCAGTTCAAGAAGCGAACTGGAAAGCTATGGACTCATAGTGGACCCAGTGGTCACAAGTCCCAGATAGACCATATTCTGTTTCGTAGGAAATACAGGAGCTCTATACAAGACTGTAATGCATTTACACTTCGACCCTTCTCCAGTGATCACCGCCTTATTGTGGCCAAGGTAAGACTTAGTCTGCGTGCTAGCAGAACAACGAAATCTGCCTTGCCACGGCATGACTGGTCCTCTCTGTTGCAACAGCCAAGTGTGAGATCCAGCTTCACACTACAGCTGAGCAACAGGTATGAGGCTCTTGCCTCTGAGGCGGCAGATCACTGTGAGGGCTATACTGCCTTTACAGAAGCAGTTAAGTTAGCAGCTGCAAAAACAGTTCCTGTATACCCTCGAAACAGGAAAAGGGCCCCCTGGACTGACAACAAAATTCAGAAGTGCCGAAATGACCTTCATAAGGCGCAGAAAGAGTCCCGACTCAAACAGACTACAGCGGCCAAGAATGCAGTTAAAGCTGCATCTAGGTCCCTGAACAGGCAGTACTCTGTTAATCTACAGGAGCTAATAAACCAACAGGTTGATGCCATCAATGATGCTGACGACAGCAGGCAATCATCCCAGGCATGGAAATCGATCAATTTGCTTACTGGGCGGAAAAGCCAACCAACCACCAAGGTTAAGGCTGAATCACCAGCCGATCGCCTCAATGGTTGGAAAGCCCACTTTGAAAAGCTCCTCAATAATGACAGGGTATTGCCTGATAACTTTATAGAAGTAAAAGTGTCTGAGTCTGTACTCCCAGATATTCCCATTGGCGATATCTCCTTTGCAGAAGTGAAGGCTGCTGCAAAGAGCATTTCGACCAATCGTGCCAGTGGAGTAGATGGTGTTCCCCCTGAGGTCTTTAAAATACCTGAGTGTTTAAAGCTCATCTATCCCATCATAGTAGACATGTACCGTACAACACGAGTCCCACAAGAAATGAAAACAAATAAGTTGGTGCCAGTTCCCAAGAAGGGCAACCTAACACTCTATGGTTCTTTTCGGGGAATCTCATTGATCTCGATTGCTGCAAAACTATACAATAGAATTCTATTAAATCGCATCAGGGATCCCATTGAGAGACTGCTACGTGGAAATCAGAATGGGTTCCGTAAAGGTCGTGGGACCATGGAGCCCATTTTGGCACTTAGAAGGATAATTGAAGAGTTATCAAAAAAGAAAGACAGGCATCTGGCTGTTATCTTTGTTGACTTCTTCAAGGCCTTTGATTCAGTCTCTCGCTCACGTATGTTCAGCATACTTTCATTATATGGGATTCCTGATGAAATTATTGTAGCAATCAGATCAGTATACGATGGTTCGACAACATTTGTGTCTACTGTTGACGGTGACACAGAACCATTTGAAGTGTTATGGGGCGTCCTCCAAGGAGACACACTTGCACCATTCTTGTTCATTATTGTGGTTGACTATGTTCTACGCATGTCCTTAGATCATCATAATGATGATGGGGTGATGATAACTCCACCTGCTGGCTCCAGAAGTCGAGGAAATCCTGCTAAGTACCTAACTGATCTAGACTTTGCTGATGACTTAGGAGTACTCTCAGAATCATTAGAGGGAGCCCAGCGGCTCCTCAGCTCATTAGAACATGCTGCTTCTAGTGTTGGTCTTTTTATTAACTCCAGAAAGACCAAAATTCTGACAGTTAACTTTGAAAGTCCTCAGCAAGTCTCTGATCGGATGAGCATAAGCTCAAAGGATGGTATGCTTGAGCATGTGGACGACTTCTGTTACCTGGGATCATGGATCCGGAAGTCAGGTGAGGACCTTCGAATACGTAAGGGAAAGGCATGGGCAGCCTTGAATAGGCTTTCCAGGATTTGGAAGTCACCTAGAATTAATCGGAAACTTAAGGTCCGATTATTTAGAGCAGCAGTACTTCCAGTACTCCTCTACGGGAGTCCATGCTGGGCTCTAACTGCTGAGGACACCAAATCTCTGGATGGCACATTCACAAGAATGCTACGCCGGGCACATTGTGTCAAGTACAATGCACACATCTCCAACCAGACACTATATAACATTGGAGGTGTCTCATTGGTTCCCCCAAGCTTGACACTAGAACAAAATCGCCTCCGCTTTGCAGGACATTGCTTTCGCCGTGAGGACCAGCCCGTGCATAATCTTGTACTTTGGCAGCCTCATGGAGTGAATAAGCATGGTGGACAGCCCATGACTTTCTTGAGACGCATCTTAAAGGACACTGGCCTTAAAGATGCGGATGATCTAGCAAATGTCATGGGTGATAGGGAGTTGTGGCGGTGCAATTTTGTTGACAAGCCGGCACAGCATTCTTAAAAATGCAGCTGCAATGCAGCATGCCGATCCTAGTAGTAGTAGTAGTAGTAGTAGTAGTAGTACTGATCTCTATTAGATAAACGGAAACCGTCATTTCCAAGATATCAATCAGTGATGCATAAACTGGTTGTAAACAGCAGAGGTCCATTTCAGTTTAGCCTTACACGCTTTTTAACTTGACTTGAACATTTAACCTGCCTTAACACGTTTTATAGAAGATGGATACTTGTATCCACTACAAAACTTGTTGCGTTCGTCCTATACAACCTTGTCACCAAATATATGCCTTAAAACATTTCTTTGGCAATATTGGATAAAGTGTCAACCGTCTAATATGCTAAACCAGGTTGTTTACGAATTCCACCACCGGTGCTATCAAATTTACATATCGTCCAATATTCTGTACTAAAGCTTGCAAGTATAGTCAACATAATACTAGTCTCTTCATTAGCTCATCCTGAAGGCCCCACGCAAATTCTAATTGGAAAATTTATAAACTTTTACCAAACAACATGTGTACTAAGTTTGATTAAATTTCATCGAGAATTAGCCGAGTTATTAACATTTCAAAACACGGACCTACAGATCTAGAGAACACTTACTTTCATGGCTCGCCCCGCATTCACGCAGTAGGATAACTTGAACATAATATTATGGTGTTTCATTTTATGTAAAGAAAGTAAAGTAAATAACTTTATTCTGTACCCTAGAAAGAATTGCTATAGTTTGAAGCTCGTAACATAATAACCTAACAAAACACGTCCGTGGGGCCTTCGCGCAGCACGAGGCTCAGTTAGAGATACAAATTTAAATTAATTTTCAATTAAATTTCTTCTAGCTTTCTCACTGAACACTAGGCCTATGGTGTTGACGCGAAGATAGAGAAAGTGATTACAAACTATTTTGTTCAAGTTGCGTGGCGCGCTGGTGGATCTAAGCACATGTAAGTATAATTATATTATAATGCATAGACCTCAAAATTTAAGTAAATATTATAATTTAATGCAATGGTGCGATTATGGGTATATAAAGAAAGATTAGTTTTGTATTAGATAAATAATAGTGGAGAGGATTTGTGTGTTAAATATTATGCATGTGGGTGGATTGGTTTAGGTTTGAGGATTTATAACATAATTTTCTTAACTTATATCATGGAATACCATTTCGCTGTCAACTTAATATTATGGTAATCTTAATAATGTAATCAATGAAATCTTAATTAATGTAATCTTAATTACTTTACAGTGCTAGAAAAGTTGGAGGAGCCGAGGAGTGTATCGCAATCGAAAAGATAGTAAACGAAATAGAGACTGGAATTGAGACTTTTGATTGGACTTATAAGAACTTTATACAATTTATTACAGGGCCAATACATGTGCATAAAATAGGTCAACCTTTATTTATATTTATATCAAATTTTAATTGTTTGTTTCTTGCAATATCTTTTCAATTAATAATAAAATAATTGTAATAGATTGTCCTATTATGTATATCGGAAACGTTCTGTGTTTTTATACCTACGAGATTAGCACTACATTGGGGATTAACCAGACATTATTATAAATTACTGTTGTTAGATATATTTATTTGCTATAAGATAATAAGATAAAAGCATTGCGTCTTGGGTTGGTGGGTTTCATTTCCATATTTTCAACGGGTGTACACATACTAACATTATTATTCACATTATGATTATAATATTAATTAATAGCGTTTTTACCCATTGTTATTCTGTAATATTATAAAACAAACCGCACCAATTTTGTTCAGGTGTAATAAGTTTTTGCATTTATAGAAATAACATTGTTTATATGGAAACTCTATGTAGGCCTATTACAAGATACAGTACCATGTATTTAATAACATTAAAATCATAATGTTTTAGTATTGATGTACTAATGTTAGAATAATAATGAGAAAATAGTGAGAAAAAAAATCAGGAATGCTATGAGAATGCTATGAAATAATTCCAATATTAGCTTAATGTTAGAATAACATTAGAATGTTAAGGGTGGGAAATCCACTAACTATTAAAATTCCAATGTTAAAATAACACTGATTAATATTTGTTACCAAATACTGCCAAAAGTGCACTTCTATTGCACAGGGTCCGAGCGCTTTGCCAAAAAAATATTAAAACTGGCATTAGTTTAACATTTTAATTTTAATATTTTATTATATGAATAAAGATGTTAATAAACATTATTTTAATGTTGCTATGGTTTGCAGGGATCCTTTACAGCATTGTCAGTTCTGAGTTTCACCCAGTCATATTTGATTTGCTTGATTGTCACAATTCTGTGGTCCGAACCAATTAGGTTGAACGAGCTGTATGCCTCGCAGTTGATCATGCTATTTCTCCACTTTTTGTTTATAAGGATGTAATCCAGTTGTGCTTTGGTTCCATTAGGTTATTGAAAGGTCCATAGCTTCCCCTTACTCTTTTCGTACTGTAGTAGTAGTAGTACTTGGGGCAGACGACGACGTGTTGAACAAATTCGTTTACGTGATAAATTACCCCTGGAGTCTAAATGTTCGCCCTGCATACGTTGGTGGGTGTATATACTTAGAATTCAGTTTTAAAAACACTTCGTGTTTTCGAAAATTCTCAACCCATCCACGGAATATCTGTTCGAAAATGAAACTTGTTATGTGGTACTAGGCCTACTGTATACGATCTGGTAATGTTATATGAATGAATTTTGAAGAAAATTTTCACAGCTGGTCAGATGTCGGTGACATTGGAATAAAGGACAATGAAACGGATCCGAAATGTAAAGCATGGAACATATAACGCCGGTAGTTTCCTTGGTAACATACCAACAGTAAATTAATTCATGTTATTGGTGTTCTTTCAAAGCAATTTTACCTTCTCAGTTGTTACACATTACTGCTTCTAGTTCTAACGAAAAATGTACAATTTTTTCTAAAATTCCGCAATTCCAACGGTTATTGTTATGGTAACGAGTATTGATGATGTTGAGAATGTGCGCGGCAGTACTCAATTTATATTTTTACCTCAGATCTGGCTGGTTTTCAGTTGAAAATCTGCTATTCGTATGGGTTTTGTCTAAACCCTGATTCATAGCAATTCGTTACTATGGCAACTGAGAATAAACAATTTACCTTTTTTATCACTAGTACTTAGTGGCCCTATGGCAACAAAAAATTGTCGGGTCAACCGTTCGTAAGATAGCTTGAAGCGGACAGACGGACAAACAGACAGACAGACAATTGGTGAAATGCTCTACAGATTGATCTTTAGTGTTCAAAACTATTCAAATGACCGACTACAAAAATTCGATGTGCTTGATACAAATTAAAGTTTATATAGGACTTTACAGGGGTACCATTGTACCTTTAGGTACAGGTTTTTTAACCACCATGTAAAACCGACTTCAAACGGCTCTCATTCATATGTTTCGCAACGTTACGATTTCGAAATAAAACCACAGTATACTAGGTACAAAATAATTTTATAGTGTTCTAATCTTCGTTGGTTTATTTGCACACAATCACTATAGTTAGTTCAAAGGCGCCAATAAATTAGCAAAGCTTGAAAATTTACACAGTCAGTGGAACGCACGTTAAAGAAATGGGACTTTAGATCTCGACGGAAACACAGTCGGAGCAGCGAAGGTAAAGGGGCGACCGCCGTAAGACTTTAGGTTGTATTGCTGAACTTTAAGGGTCCAGAGAAAATTATTTCTTGTAGCAGAATAATTCGGTTTCAATAGATTGAGAATATATTCGGGTTATTTATTATTTAGGGCCATCCAGGTAAGAGTCGCTATTTTATATTCAATTCTCAGTTTTATTGGAAGCCAATGTAAGGATTTTAAGATAGGGGTTATGTGAGCAAATCTGGAAGTATAGGGTATTATTACTCGATTCGTTGAGGAGATAGATGAATTTAAGGCAATCTGAAGTCGGTTGAGAGATTCATCAGGTAGACCAAGACCAAGACCGTATAATAATAGACTATTGTTCATATCAATCAAGCGCTTAGTGTTTTCCTGCTTTTTCTGACATATATTCCGGATGTCGAATATTCCGGAATTGATAATTAATATAAAGGAAAATAATTTATAAGGAAAATATGTGAATTATATGGAAGTGGTATAATTGAATATACTGAAATTACGAGGCGAAGTGTGTAAGATAATAAAGTGACATTTATATTGATTGGTAAGAGAAATAAAATAACAACAATAAACTGGAAATATCGAATAATAGAAACACCCGTGGAAATTATTAACAATTTTCAGTAAATAAAATACAAATTATAATGGGGAAATATTTAACATTCACTTTGGGTACCCACATAAATTACCGACTCAAAATCTAAAGGAAAATAAAAAAATAAGTATGATACATTCCTTGGCACAATATAAACTGACCTATACAACACCTCCCAAATTAGTTGAAATAATTTTGTCGAAAATATGATGACTCTCACGTGAATGATTTCGGTTATAACATGTTTATGAAAGAGAGCAGCAATTTGTATCAATGAAATTAACACACAATAATATAATAATGTACCATGTTCGTACTGTAAGTGTAATGTAACAAAATCAATTTACCTACATGTATCGTATAATATAAAAAAAAGATCATTCATGCATCCGTAGCCTAATAACTATTTTATTATTATGGTAAAGAAGTAGTTTCTATGTTTACTAAATATTTATTAATGGGCGAAGCAAAAAGGCCTTTCTTTGACACTAAAGGAGTCCCGAATAGTCGGGGTGGGTGGAATAAACGGGGTGGGTGGAATAAACGACGGGGTGGGGGATAGTTTAACTTACTTAACTTACATAGGCGTTCAGGTACAGTGTACCTACGGCTACCGGTCTTATACTGGGTACACGGTTTTTGTTTTCTTTCACTTTCAACTTTCAATTATTATGAGAACAAACGTTTATTTACTCATAATAAAAAATGTACTAAATTTTTTAGAAAAAATTAATAGTCGGGGGGGTGTCTGGAATAAGAGAATTGTGGGTGGATTTTTTTTTTCAAAAATTAATAGCCGTGTCGCCGCCCCGTCTATTCGGGACTCCAAGGGTACCCGGTTGAATCTATTCGGGACCCGGTTGAATACACTTTTCGCTATAACTATCGCTTTTATTCTTAAATTGTTACTTTTTCGCTCAAATATCGGCCAAAATCGGGAGAAAAGATGAGTACTTTTTCCCCGAGGGAAATAAAGTAATCCATAGGCGTCTACGATTATTAATTTTACTTTTTTCCCGGCGAAAAAAGTAAATTATACAATTTTCGTGGAATTTCCTTTTTAAAAGAGCATCGCGTAGAAAAGGTTTGCAAGTAATTTGAACAAAATCCATTGAAACACTCAAATGTTATTGCAACTTTACTGTCTGCAAGGCGAACTCCAAAACGGAACTCAATATCCAATATTGGTTTTATGTTGTTAAGCGGCTCTCTAGTTACGTGATAAATATTCGAGAACACTAAATTATTTAACATTGAGTAAGGCAACATCAGGAGTTGACGATTACAATAATTTTAATCGCAGTTAGCAGTAAAATACTGCAGTTCAATTTATTTTTTAATACTATATATCGCTCTATCTTTTATTGAAGAATTTAGCAATAAAAAAGTACAAATTTAATAAAAAATTACGTATATATTATATATGGGAATTGAGGTTAATAAAGGGTAGAGAGAATAGTGAAAAAAAGTTATACTTTTTTTCCCATGTGATATATAAATATTAAGTACCGATTCGAAATTGAATATTTCCTCAACATGTACAATAAAATAATGAAACAGTAAACATTTTTCCTAATTTAAAAATCAATCGTTTTTTGTTATTGTTGTTATGTTATTGTTACTGTTAAATCTACATAACTATGATAATGTAAATACAATATAGTTATATTGTTGGTTATAACAATAATTTATCTAAATAACTATCTTATAACTTAAAGAAGACTTTGAGTAAATAAAACAATATAGGATATTAATTGAAGCTACACCGCTCCGTGATTCACGGTTCGTTATTTTATTTGCTTCTTTTGGTCAAATATTAATGAATTAAATTACATCGCATAAAAGAGGACATTTCTTTGAATAAATAAATAGTTATCATAAGTTTGCAGCTGTGGATAAATACAGCTAATCTTATACTTTAACTTCAATATCTATCAAAAAATATCGGAAAGAAATTTGAGTGTCTTTTGTAACAGATGTTTTATATAATAATGATATTAATATAATGCATACCGGATACTGAAAGAACAATGTACCGCTCATAATAATAATAAATAACACAATAACTTCAATTAGCTTCATAATGAATAAAATGGTTTATTACCCAGGTAGGTAAACTAATATATCGATAGTAATATAATCTATATAGAATAGATTACAATATGTAATCAATCAGAAAATTGCAATTAAAACTGCGGTGTTGGTTATTATAAGTACCGGTAGGTAGATAGCGGAACCCAATCATTATAATAGAATTAAACAAATTATTATGAATACTTATAATTGTAATTCCTAAAGGAAATAAGTAGAGAAAAATATAAATATCATTACGTAAGCTTGGAATTCAATTGTGTTTGAGATTATTTCACTTACGAGAATTAGAAGCCTTCAAAACCTAAACAAAGTCGGGGGGAAACTTCGCAGACAATAAGTTTACCCTATAAAATGAAAAGTTAAACGTTTTAATAAATTATCAAAACGAGAAATATTAAGTTTGGAACAAATCAAAGCCAAAAAATAGGTTATAATACTGGCTGTGTTAATTTAGGCAAGTTATAATAGGGGCGCGACCGCAACCCTAACCAAAATAATTAACCAAATATCGAAATATCCGAGAGTGCCCGTAAGACAGGAAACGGAGACCAGACTTCAGTGGCCATAGTACCGGTACTGTTACAGTTATGTTACACTTCAGAAGCTCCTAATGCCATCATCATTAGGCTAATACTACCGCAATATAATGATTTTTGGGTAAGTAGGTTATTAGCAGACTCGGCAGACACTAACAGAACAAAGCGTTTAGGCCTACCTAACAGTTCCCGAGATATTGCACAAAAATCAGCTCATCATTCACTATGAGTCATACAGACATCAAATTATGTGCAATATATCAACAACTAAGGTAACGTATGCACCCACTAGACATCCCACATAACGCACATAACGAAGAGTAGGGTTTAAAGTAGGGTATTTTATAGCGCTTATTAAGATTTTATAACCTTTACAGATACTTATTAGTTTATTGTTTTGGTTCGATTCAGTCCCTCTAAAACCTGGGACTTTAGTTCAAACCTGGCATTCTTCACATGGCAGCATGGGGTGGGGGTCAGTAAGCTGCAAAGTTAAATATATCAGAAGAAAGTCGGGTAGGCACTACATTTCATATGGGACACACATGAGTTCCCAATGAATTAGGTGTTGTGTATGTGTAGGCTCTTCTATCGTGTTAGAGGCCCAGTGGTAGTGTCCCGGTATATATATATATATATATATACCGGTATATAGGGGACAAGGAGAGATAGGAGAAAGGGGAGTTATGGGGGGTTTAGAACAACTGTGGAGCAAACGGGAAAGAGACCCCCAAAAACAATAACCGTCGCATAAAATTCCGAATAAAAAAATTATATATATTACGGTAATTAAAGATAATGATATGGATAGGGAACTACAGTTACCTCCTACTGGGCGCCTGATGAGTCGAGAAGACTTTAAGTTCGCGATCCGTAAATATTTTATCGTCGTCTCCGTTGAAATCGTTGGCCCCGGTACACTCGCGACTCACAACGCAAAGGAACTCCGACTGATCTTCGTTCCCGTAGTTGTACTGAGACCCGATGTTAATGAGTTGCTCGAACCGCCAACCGTCGCTCATGGTGGACACAACGTGCGTCAACTCCTCCTCCTGGCATTGGATAACCCGGTAGACGTGTTTCAAAGAGCGACCCCCCGACCGGGCCACCAAGTCTAACTTAGCCTTTATAACCACGATAAGTTCCGATAAATTGTAGAACTCCGCCTCAGCAAGAACACCTTCAAGCGAAACGTCTTTGTCGCAGATTAGTTTCCCGTGGCGAAGGAAGTTGAGGACTGGGCTGAAATATTTAGGGTCTCTGTCGATGAGGTAAGCCCCATTCTCGTCTCTATCGGATGGCAGGTCGTTGTCCTCCTGACACAGTCGGTACAGGAAGGATTGCGTGTCCTTGCACAACGTCTGCCGTGTCGTTAGGAAGGTCTGGCCGCCCACGTTGAGTTTGACCCAGACAGCTCGTTGCAGCATGTCGCATCGGAGGATCCCCGATGTGCTACTCACTACCGAGGCAGAGCGCTTTGATTGGGAGTTCGCTGACGGGACAGAGTTCCAGTCGCTCCCGGTCGTAGATTCCATGATAAAGGTCAGAAAGTGGTGATGGACTGTAGGTACTGCGCTGCAGGTCGCAGGTACCGGGATAGGCGAGCCGCGTTGCTGCGTTGACTAGGCCTACCTCACTGACTAGACTACGACAGTACGAAGGTCTGAAACCTGGAAACACTGGAGGTTGCGTTGAGTTCGTGTGTCCAGTACCGGTGTCGTGGTCTGAGATAGGGAGATACCGGCACATGAGATAGCAAACTGGCGTAGGTCTAAAAGCCAGAAGCAGATCGCAGAGTTACCATTACTGCATTACCTGATTACAAAACCTAACCATCCAGCCATCTAAATCTAACAGCCTAACACCGAACACAATTTATGCAGTAGGTCTACCTGTACTATAGTACTAACAGCCTAATGACATGTTGAAATGACAATGCAGCAATGGATCCTTCCACTGTACTCAGTACTGCTGTATATATATATTTATAGTTAAAAAATTCAAAATTTACATGGCAATATAATTATGATTATTAAACATTAAATTATTAAAAGTAATTAAAAACAAATAAATAAGTAAACCAGATATTAAAAACGTTAATGCATTTCAAAATCTTCAGAACGTCTGGTTTTCAAAAATAATAAAGTAACATTATTGGAAACTCAATAAGGTTTATATAGTTTATGAGATCGACAAAATCTGGGCCCACTTTACAACAATTGGTTCTTAGTTCTATTGTTGGCTGTTCAAAGAAGGTTGGTATTTATCAATGAAATGTTGTTCGTAGCCTTCTAATAAGTTTTCATGTCGACAACAGAAGAATGGGGCCACTTTAAATTGGTTTTCCCCGCAGTTGTGAAAGTGTTTGCTACACCTTAAATGTCTATAACGTTCAGGGTGCATGTAAAGAGCGGACTGCGGACTACGGACTGCGGATTGTCAATTAACCCTGCCCCGGTATGGTAAAAAATTATCCTTCACCGGTAACATGGGGTATTTTTATACCCCAAATTGATAAGACATTTTAAGTAACATTAAACAGAAAAACACTTGCAATCCCCCTCCCAGAATTTGCCAAATGGTGAAAAAATAAGTTGTGAATTTTTTTTTTCAATTTGGTTGAAGTCTACCCAACGCTCAATGCCACAAAAGTTATCCCACTACAATCGCGATCATCGTTAACGTCGCGATGGGGCGTTTTGCAACAAGATACTATCATAGCGAAGCATTAGCTGTGAGAGTGTTTCTCATTTTAGGTTTTTTAGTGGTGTTATGGGTCAAGTACACCCTGAAGTATACCATTGCAGTTCCAATAAGCATAAAATGAGTCAAATACCACCACTAAAAGTCAACAAAGTGATATATATATATATATACAGATATATCACCTCGCAATAGCACAAGATCTTGAATTGTAATATGAAATATACACCATGACAGCATGACTGCAAAAGTACCGATGATTTGGTCATAAAATGTGATTATTGTCCAACTAAATTATACATTGCAGTTTCAATGAACCCAAAATGAGACCCAAAAGGCCAGAACACCTCTAAGAAAGCCTACACAATAAGAATTATTCACATATACTTAGCAATCTATTGCTGGATTGCATCGCGATTAGGCCGAAGTCTTGGGTTGTGAAATACAGGCCATACTCAATACAGTAGCTTCATAATACTGATAATTTGGTCTTAAAAGACAAAGTTAAAACATGCCTCTAGCTGTCTAGTACAACTAACTCGACCATTGTGGTTCCAATGAAACCAAAATGAGTCACAAAGCACCACTAAACGAGCACCATAACGTTATGGGGTATTTTTATACCCCATCTTACCTAACTAAGTTCTTTTCAAATTAAGGGCCCATAACATTTTTCATAAACAAAATTTTATGGGTTTGACCCACACAATCGTTAGATTACAAGTTTTTTGGAAGATACTATGAAGTTGGACATACATAATACAGTAATATGAGAGATTGTCGAAAAATATCAAAAGTAATCCCCTTGGGGTATTATTTTACCCCACGTTACCGGGGGAGGGTTAAAAGCCCAAATATGCGCGGTCAATTTGAATTATAGCATTATAATGTAAGAATCCGCTCTTTGTTGTCTGGACAAACGGCGGACTGAAGCCAGAAAATTTTAACCTGATTGGCTCAATCATTTACATAGAGGCCCAAAGGGAACTTTCTTGAATCCTCTTATTGGCTTAAATGTTTTCATTGTGACACAGAGATGGAAACAATATTCCAACATTACTACAGTAATTATACTGTAAGTAATTAAGTATGCCTACCGGTATCAATTAAGCTGCTGTCAGCAGGCATGTACTGTTGGCCTACCGGCTACCGGTTGAAGTTTTCGATTAAATCAAAATAAAACTACAGTAAGTATAGGCCTAATAAGTAACGTAATCGATGACGGCCGTATTGCTGGTGTAGTAGGCCTATTCTTAAACGTCCAAAACTAAACTTACTACAGTATAATACATCCAGGCTTACGTAAGATGAGAGTGCCTTGATGTGAAAGTTTAGGAAAATAGTACTACTGTATTTACAGTGAGGTATAGGTTCGTAACTAGTCCTCAGTAGGTATAGGTTCGCCACTAGTCTTACCATATACGTAGCCTACAGTTAATATCGAGGAAAGTTTTTTTTTGGATAATGGACGTGGACGACCTCCAAACTATAGACATTACTGTCTTAAATGATCCCGACCCTGAACTACCATTACCGGTAGGTGATAACAATCGTGAAGTTTAACAACCCCTGTAGTACAGGGACAGGAGATGCTCCTGTCACTGGGCAACTTAGCGTTTCTTTGTTGTCTTGTCACAATAATAACACCGCTATAGGTCACACTCTAGGTAATGAAGTACCTTGTCATCCTAGTATCGCAAGAGAAGAGTACGTTGACTTAGTAAAGTAGATGATAAAGCTCTCAGCAGGTGATAAGGTGTGTGATTTTACGGCTAAACGCCAGCTTGAGACAGTTTTATGTAACTGTACGTTTGTTTTTGATTCCAATGAAGTAGGAAAAGAGAATGTGGAAAATTATTATATTGATGCAATGGGCGCGTACCGATGTACAGGGTCTCATATTTCGAAATTATTGGATAATAATGAAGGAAACGTGTTTCATTTTAGGCATACTTACTCAACAAATAAGAATGATCCGATATTGTTTCGAGTTAAAGTCAAAGTTTCATCAGACCAAGATCCGGAACGTGTATTTGTATTCGTAACTTATCATTGGCGTGGGGAGATCCCAAATAAAATTGACTTTGTAATGAAACCACACGGAAATAGCAAGCATAATAACAAAGTTCCTTATTTTCGTACTAATCCGAAAACACTGAAATTACTTTCAGAATCTGAGCTAAAATTCAACCGTGCTGCTCAGGCTGTGGCTAAGGAAGTGTCTGCCCTTCCATAGTCTCAGCCTAAGGGTGGACGACAGGCCATTTATTGCCAAAAACGTTCCAAAGAGGATATAATTGACAAAGGTAATTTTTATGAAGTAGCCAACACGTTTATGGCTGATGAAGGCTCAAATGATCGGTATGTCAAATGGGTTTGTAAAGATCCAAACGGGGGAACAGTTATTGTTATGTTTTCCGATTTTATTGCTCATGTAATTTGAGAATTTTGTTGTCGTCCACAACAAAATGGAGTGATGCTTACTGCAGATACAACCTTTAGGTGTGGCCCTTTTTGGATCCTAAACACGTCTTTTCCAAATCCACTATTCATTACAAATCGCCAAAACCCAGTTTCACCTACAATGCTAGGCGGAATAGGAATTGTCGTTAATAAACTGTTGAAAGTTATTCGCCGCTATTTTATCGGCTTCTCCTCCAGAACCCAGATTTTCGAATGTTGAAGTGCTTTGGGTGCGATGGTGAAGCCAATATTGAGAATGCTGTACGTTTGCACTGTGCTGGGACTTATATAGCTTGTTGTTGCACTCATCTGAGTGATAACATTGTAGAGAATGGCCGGAAGGAATAGGACGCAGCTGTAAAAGGTCTTCTGGATCATATTAAGTTCGTAAGCGAAGCTTCGACATCCAGAACACATGCTGAAGAGCTAATGACACAGTTTGATAACTGGCATGTTTTGAGCAGCAAAATTCAGAATTACATAGCCTCTCGCATATTGCCTGTTGTTTACGAGAATACACTACTTGTTGACATTAATAAAGCCCTTGGGGCTCAATTAACAAAGCAATTTGTAAATTCAAGAATGGAATCATCAAACCGTATGTTAAAATCTTGGTCTAATAGCTCAAACCTTTACGATTTCATGAAAGTACTACAGTACTGTACATGTACAAGGCAGACTAGAAAGGGCTGTCCTGTTAATGTTAGGGATTAAATTCAATGTTATTGAGTTTATTGTTTTTACCTTAACGTTTCCCACTCATCTACAAATATGTTAGTCAAAGTCAAACTAACAACCATAGAACATCACCGTGACCGTCACAAAAGTCAACCCCCCCCCCCCCCCCCCCCCCCCCCCCGTCACAAAATGTCAAGCAAGCTCTACCTTTACACTTACTTATATATATTATACAGTTACTTATACAAATGGTGAATCCTTCGTTGGTAATATGTTTTACCATTTGGCATGCGCTTCAGACGAAGATGACTTTCACTTTCGTCAAGCCCATGTGGCCCATGGTAATGAGAAGTAATTTAGCGCAGAGGCACTCCAGTACTTAAAGGATTACGTGGATTACGAGGTTGATATTCTTTAGAAAGTTCTAAAAACTTAGGAATACTGTGACTCTTCTTAAAAGTTAAAACTTTTTGAAAACCTATTATGTAGGCAGTAGGAAGAACTCTTGAACTTTCATTAAAATCTCTCAGGTTAAGGCCGGTTCACTCTTTTAAGCATGATTTGTAACTCTGCTTTGGATGCAGACTTTGGGACTACTGTAGTAGGTATGTATGTACTTCTGCTGCCGAAGCAGAGTTATGCTTATTGCTTAAAGGTGTGAACCGCGACCTTATGAGATATTCCTTGTTTGCTTGTTACTTAAATTAAAAGTTTTTACGTTGGGGTCGTCCAAAAAAAAGGGGGGGGGGGGGAGGTTGGCTCGTACTGCCACTATTGTCTCTGTCAGTTGAAACAAACTATTGGATGCTATTTATAGATCCACACTCCTTTTCTTTCCCCCTCTTCCCCCTTTTCTTACGCTCTCTTACCCCCAGCACAGAGAAGATCTTCCCCCAGCTCCTGCGCTTAGGATGTCCGAATATTCGCTCTTTTATATTTGCGAACAGACAACTGTGACATAAACTCTAAAGGCAGGAAGTATATAAAAATATTTATTGAAATAAATAATCTGAAAATCCGTAGAATTTTGATTATATAGTAGGCCTTTAATCAACAGTGCACGTAATTACTGTATAGGATAATTATTTCCTGTATTGCAGTGTTGCACAATGGTAAACATTTAAAAGCCAATGGGATGATTCATTCTTTAAGTTCCCTTTCAGCTTCAGCCTAAGTAAATGATTGAGCCAATCAGGTTACAATTTACCGGCTTCAGTCCGCCATTTGTCCAGACAACAAAGAGCGGATTCTTAGTTTGGAAATCGATAATTCAAATTGACCGCGCGGATTTTGGCAATCCCCAGTCCGTAGTCTGCCAGTCCGCAGTCCGCTCTTTATATGCATGCACCCATAACGTTCATTGAGTATTTGGTTTCTGTGGAGATTAATTCGGTGTCTGAAGTCCATGGCTGCATGGTCAATATAAGTTTCGGGACAGTTCTGACAATACATGACGTATACAACATTGGTGCTTCTGCAGGAAAGTTCGTGCCTAATTTGAAAAGTTTCCCCATTCTGCATAGTCAGGCTATCTCCCTCGACTAAAATGTCGCAAATGTCACAAAGTGAGTGTTTGCACTTTCTTTTGGCGGCCCAAAATGCTTTTTAGTGAAGGAGGTTGTCTAAACGCACAGATTAGTCTTTTATTTTTCAAATTGTTCCCGATTCTCCCATTCCCCACAGATAGTAAGTTGTAGGCCGGTTTTATAATGATATGAAACGGAATAATAACATTTGGATTACATGTAGTAATGAAAGGGACAATGTCATGGCTGTTCTTTTTCTTTTTGATTCGAAGTTCAGTCAGACTGTAGCAGCCTATGACCTACTGTATTACAGTATTAAACTGCCAGACAGACTGCTGGACTGCTACTGTCAGACAGTAGGCCTACTGGTCCGGTACTGTAGTAACTAAGTAAGCCTTCTGCTGTACCGTATTGCATCACTGGTCGGCAGATAGGTAGTTGGGTATTCGATTGGGTAAAGTTGGGTGGTATTGGGTAAAGTTGGGTAAAAGTTGGGTAAAGTGGGGTAAAGTTGGGTAAGTTTGGGTAAAGTTGTGTGATAATATAGTTATTGATAGGCTAGACTGTACTGCTAGATTGACTCTATGCCTATTTGTATTTGATTTATAGTTGGCTTAATTCTTTGTAGTACCGGCATTGACCGGTAGCGCAGTCATCTGTTTATATTTGGATCTTATGATATTGTTTAAATATTGATGTTATAGACAGACAGTTCTCAGATTATATGACTCAATTATAACAACTAATTTATTATTATATGAGCTCGGGGAAAGGGTTGGAAACCTTTCTACATGGAGGTCCCACCGACTCACTGTCGTTATGTAGTTATGGAGTGACACCGACTGTCAGCTACTGGGTGTGAAGTATAAACTTATTCAAACTGGATTTTAAAGGAAGAGTAACGCGCCAAACCCCGGCCGATGTGAAAAAAGTGTATCACGACGAGATACAAAAAGCAAAGGAGGCAATGGAGAATACTGGAGACAGTGACATTGTCAAGCAGGACAGTGTTAAAACAAATAGTGTTAGTCCTACCAAGTCGGGTAGTATTGACAGCAAACTGCTAGAAGGAAGAGAGGAGGACAATGCCAAGCAGGGTAGACAAACTAGTGTTGTTGGTGATAATTTTGCGCAAGGGGCCAGGCCTAAGGAGACATATCCTCGCCACTCTGATTACAATTTTATATATAATGAAGATGAAGTAGAAAATGGTGCTGATTTGTTTAATAGTCATAGGAGAATGAATGATGAATATGAAAACCGAGAGAACAAAGAAGTGAAAACCGAGATGATGTATATGTTTCGTGACATAATGCAGCAACAGTGTGGGATGTTTACGACCATGATGGAACAGGCTGCGGATCGTAATGAAGCTCGGTTCGAGCGACTAATGTCACTCACACAATCTCAGTTGCGATCAACCACAGTAGGCTATTGTGATAAGTTCTTCTTGCCCTCCCCCGGGTTATATCTGCACCGACCACAATTGATGCTAAACTCCAATATGATATGATAAGAATAACAAACATACATATATTAATTAAGCAACAATAATTTCATTAATCACAGACTTATGCCACCATTGTAAATACCGATAGGCTACCAACTAATTAGCATTAGGCCTACATAAATAATTATTGCAGTAATCGGGTATACACTATTCCCCTTACATCCTCCCTCACAGGCAAAAGATCGGCTCGATCTTTACATTTACAAATAAAATTTACTTTCAGTTTAAAATTACACAACTGATTAAACAACTGATAACAATGGTAATATGAATCAATCATAAAACTATACTCTTTCATCTAACAAAATTTCTTAACTTTAAATTAATAAACTTTCATTTTATACCATAAACAAATAAACAAATTACTACATACTGTATAATGTAATGTCAACAATAATCAACTTACAACATACTGTATACTGTAATGTCAACAATAATCATCTTGTTTCCTTTATTTTTATTTACAATCACTACAGTACCATGTTTCTTCCGCAGGTTCATCAACAATACCGACGCAATGAAAATGGAACCAATCAAAACAACGGTCACAACTTATCATTGATGGACCTTCTATAAACCATGGAATGCCACAAATCGGGCAAGGGTAAATTTCTGATTCATCTACACCGTGATCGGTTATGGGTTTATGAGTACGATCAATATCACGGCCTAAAATTGGTTTAACACTGCGACCACTCACAGGAATATTGGTAGGCAATGACGGTAAGTACGGTCCTACTCTAAGACGCACATCATCCCTACTAATAACTCTAGTTTTATTATCACATAAACCATTTATATGCGTAATAGTAACATTTTTATTATCAATGTGAGTAACACGAAAAGGACCCACAAACTTTGGTGCCAATTTACGATCAGTACCAGGATTAATGGAATGATTTTTGGCCCAAACAATATCACCCTCTGATATGACCTGATCCTTAACTTTTCGGTCAAAATTACGTTTCTGAGTAATTTGTGATTTCGCAATACACTTTCTAGCCAAATGCCATACTGATGACATTTGCTCTCCAATTAATTTTGCTCTTAAATCTGGTGTAAATTTTTCACCTTCAGGTAAAATAAAATTATCTGCTGGGCGCCTGGCCTCAAAACCATGAAAACAATAAAAAGGTGTTTGCCCAGTGGACGAATGAACAGTTAAATTGTATGCAAATTGCGCAATGGGTAATACTACATCCCAATCCCTTGATTTATGGTCAGTTAGAGAACGCAAAAGTCTAGTCATAGTTTGTATCGTCCGCTCAGCCAGCCCATCTGACTGTGGATGGTAAGGTACCGTAAAAACCTTCCTTGTTAAACAACGTTGCGCAATTTCCTCAACCAGCTTTGATCTGAAATTCGGACCCTGGTCGGATAATAATATTTCAGGCGCACCATACCGTAGCACAATCCGGTGCATAAATGCATCCGCTGTCGACTTAGCGCTGCCATCACACAAAGGAACAAACTCTGCATACTTTGTTAGATAGTCTATAAAGATAGCAATGTAGGTATTACAATTATCGGTGGGTACAAAAGCCCCCATTAAGTCGACCCCAACCCTTTCAAAGGGTCTCTCTACTTCTATTGATTCCAATTCATGTCTTGTTCGTAGGTTACGAGTAGTAGCACACTTGGAACAAGACTTATAATGGTTATTCACCTCACTATACATACCAGGCCAGTAATAAAATTTCAGTAGCGATTCATACACTTTAGAAGTTGCAAAATGACCACACGAGTTATCACCATGGTATGCATGTAAAATATCACCTCGTAAGGATTCTGGAACTACAGTTAACAGTCGAATTTTATGACTATCTTTAGACTTAAATCTATAATAAAGAACTCCGTTACTAAGTTCATAATTAGTTGCCTCCAAAACAATTCTTCTAGCTGCTTTCAATTTTATTGGTAAAGTACCATCTTCTAAATAATCGATTATACACTTGAGTTTATTATCATTTCGTTGTTTTACAGATATATCTACTTTGAATGAATGAACATCAACTTCATCTTCAATAACAATCTCTGATACCTCAACTGAAGACACAACTTTATCCAATGGACAGTTACCATTTTCCTTCTCCGAACAACACAAAGGGACTAGTCGACTCAATGCATCTGCATCTCTATTTTTTATTCCAGGTCTATATCGAATTTCACAGTTGAATTGACTCAACCAAAGTGCCCATCGAGCTAAACGACCCACTCGCTAAACTCCAACTGTTTGGCAGTTAATAAACTGGTAAGTGCAGAATGATCGGTATAAACTGTAAACTTTCTCCCATATAGGTAAGGTCGAAAATGTTTAATTGCCCACACAACTCCAAGACATTCAAGATCACTTATAGAATAATTATGTTCACTCCCTTGTAGAGTACGAGAAGCATAAGCCACAGGTTGTACACGACTACTATCATTAACTTGAGCTAACACAGCTCCCAACCCACTCCGAGAAGCATCAGTATGTAACAGAAAGTCGGCATTAAAATCTGCATGTGCAAGGCATGGTGGATTTGATAAAGCTTGTTTAATATCGTCCATCGCAGCTTGTTGCTCCTCTCCCCAAGTAAACCGTATGTTATCCTTCATCAACGATGTCAGTGCTTTCATTCTGTTTGCACAATGTGGTATATAGATTCTATAATAGGATGCCAAACCAGTAAACATCCTAATCTCCTTCTTACTTGTTAAAGGTTTAATATTCAACAGCTGACTAACTTTCTCTGGATCTGGGTATCGTCCATTTACATCAATAACATGACCCAAATATAATATACTCGGCATTGAAAATTTACATTTTGAAATCTTCAACTTAATTCCAACTTTACCCAAAGCCTCCAAGATTATATCTAATCTCTGTATGTGCTCCAATGCACTAAATGCGAACACCAATATATCATCCAGGTAAACTAAACATATGATATATTGCAAACCAGAAAGAGTCATATCCATCATTCTTTGAAATGTAGGTGGTGCATTACATAGCCCATATGGCATGCGTTTAAACTGATACAATCCCAAATGTGTACCAAATGCAGTTTTACAACGATCCTCCGACGCAATCTCAACAGTCCAATAAGCTGAATATGTATCTAATAAAGAACAATATAAACGTTTTGTGTCTGTAGGTTGTGGACCAATACAGTCAATTAATTCTTGAATAGATGGCAAAGGATATGCATCTTTATGCGTCACTGCATTTAGTGGTCGAAAATCAATGCAGAACCTCAGCTCACCCCCTTTTTTCAAGGCAAAGACTGGACGAAATTGCCAAGGACTCTCTGAATGCTCTATGACATCCTTCTCTAGCATAGATTTTACATGTTCTTCACCTACAGGCCACTGCGACCTTGGAACCCTATGTCCCCGAACCTTAATTGGACTAGCATCTCCCGTATTTATGTGATGTTGCACCCCTTTCACCAATCCCAAATCTAACTCATGTTGAGCAAAAACATCGCGGTGTTTATAAAGAACATCAGTTAATTTATCTTTCATTGACTCATCACTGTACTCATCCGCCTCAATATGTAATCGAGATATAAACTCACCTCTAGACCAGGTTTTACGAGACTTCTCTCCCACTGGCATAGACATTATATTTTCATCATCTTCTGTAACAGAATAATCAGCTGTATTTTTAATACTTAGGCAATCAACTGACCCCAACTTGGTATGTTTATTAATCCTTATAGGAAATTCATTCAGATTCATTACCTGTACGGGAATACGCTGCAGATCATCTGGATATGAAATTGCAGTTGCAGCACAAACTCCATGTCGTTTATTTACATTCACACCTTGAGTAAATAATAATGGTTGTTTATTCGAGATAGGCAATGGTGAACTGAGCTCCCCTGATATCATCAAACGACTTCGTGGTGGTATAGTTACTATCTCGTTACACCACACAGCAGACACTGATCCTGATGAATTATTTCACTATAAGGTAGCATTTGTAGTTTAACTTTAACGTAAAAACTTTTGAAAATCCGACGTATTTTGATTAAGTTACAGTAATGTAATATGCCTATTCATATTTGTACACATAAAACCTTTAGGTACTCTCGTGGCGTAGTGGTCAGATGGTTAAGGCGTTGGTTACATTACGTAGGTTACGAGTTCGAATCCCAGTCGGGAAATTTGTATTTTGGGGCCATTTATTTTCGTGTGGTGCTAATTGGTAGGCCAATGAGAAGCGTACAGCGTAGCGAATAATGAGCCAGGCCAATCATAGGGCATAAATTATCTTATTGCTCAAATGTGAGGCAGTGGAAAATTCTGTTAGGATTCCATGTCCCAGATTTAGTGTAAGGGCCGGACTGCGTTGAACGATGAGCTGGGCCAATCATAGAGCACGAAGCACTTCATTGCTCAATGGTGAAGCTGTGGAAAATTCTGTTTAGTTTCCATGTGCAATTTCTAGTATAAAAAGGCCGGTTTGCCTTCGGTTATCACCTTCACTTCCCTTGTAAACCACCCTGATATTATTTTAAACTTAGTTTATTCGGTTTCTTGTTGAAACTTCGTTTGATAATTCTTTGTAAAACTGTAAATATACTGCAATTTCCTGACATGTTTTCTTTTGGTCCGACTTCGGGACAGCCGAACACCAGGGAGATGGCAGCCTAGATCGTTAGGCCGTAAGCAACGCAGGGAAGGGATGTCCACAACACGCAAGCGCCCACATTGGATCGACCGCGCACCCCCTTTGCCCCTTCGAAATACTCCACTTGCTATGCAGCGCCCGCTTTGTGAGAAGGTAAGACTTTGTTCGACGCCCTTGCCCGCCGTAAGACCTGATCAGGGTAAGCGTGACATCGTACTGGACGCCGCAAATTTAGGATCAAATAATTATATCCAGACAACCCCCCCCCCTTTGTCAGTCCTACGAACCCCTGGGTTAACCTGTACTTCCTACAGGTGCGAACTATTGCCATTCGTCAGTACGCGAGTACATATTAGGTACGGACAGCATACGTTCCATAATTTAGTGATTCATAGCACTGACTGTTTGGTACCGGTTCGCCTTGTAGAACGTACATTAGTACCCCCCCCCCCCCCCCCCCTTGTCTGGAGTTAGCTATTTGATCAGGCAAGGAGTATTTCTGCTACCGGCACACTGCTTGGCCTAGGGAGGTTTATTAATATCCTACCGCGCCTTGCCACGTACTGATAGGTATTGCTGCTAACTACCGCAGCAACAAAGTTCTAGAATTAAATTAGTATACCAGATCAGCTAACGTACGGTAGCGATTAACCCCTATTCTTATCTTACAACCAGAATCTGGTATTAGTGCCGATCACGGGTGTAGTTACTAACACTGTGGTTGCCCATTGGGTTGTGGATAGGAAGGAGAGAGCTTTGACGTCATTCGTGAGTATAAAGTTCTACAAACGCGACTAGTTTATTTTAGTAGCTAGCGCACGGTATCATTTAGTCAGAAAATCACTAAAACCTAGTAAAAGGAATTACACGAAATTGTTTTATTTGTAACACACCCACACACACACGCCCTAAAACATATCGCCCTTAAAGTTCTACTAGCTATAGCGCACTATAC
>JAUCBJ010006991.1:0-31430 GCA_032718475.1 Nemertoderma westbladi | reverse complement strand
GCTACACGTCGACAGGAAAAATCGCTCTGATTGGCTCAAGCCAAACAAAGAACCACACATCCAATGGCTGTTTCCATGTCAGCAACCAGCTGTTAGATGTCGTAATATGAATCATCACGGCTAAGCTGTGAAAGGTAGTTGGTGCATTACAGGTTTTTTGCCTTACCATGTCCGCCAAAACACGTATATAGCAGAATTACTTTTATGTCCGTTAAAACACCTGTAAAGGTAACTTGCGGGCGAGGGGAATATATATACAGTCAGAGAACCCTTTTAGAGTATTCCAGCGCCTGGGGGGGAACTGGCCAGCAAAGGCAAACGTATCAGTTATCCCACAAAAGCTTTTACAAGCGCTGACACTAAGGCAACTGAATCCAGCGCTGACACTAAGGCAACTGAATCCAGCGCTGACACTAAGGCAACTGAATCCAGCGCTGACACTAAGGCAACTGATTCCAGCGCTGACACTAAGGCAACTGAATCCAGCGCTGACACTAAGACAACTGAATCCAGCGCTGACACTAAGGAAACTGAATCCAGCGCTGACACTAAGGCAACTGAATCCAGCGCTGACACTAAGGCAACTGAATCCAGCGCTGACACTAAGGCAACTGAATCCAGCGCTGACACTAAGGCAACTGAATCCAGCGCTGACACTAAGGCAACTGAATCCAGCGCTGACACTAAGGCAACTGATTCCAGCGCTGACACTAAGGCAACTGAATCCAGCGCTGACACTAAGGCAACTGAATCCAGCGCTGACACTAAGGCAACTGAATCCAGCGCTGACACTAAGGCAACTGAATCCAGCGCTGACACTAAGGCAACTGAATCCAGCGCTGACACTAAGGCAACTGAATCCAGCGCTGACACTAAGGCAACTGAATCCAGCGCTGACACTAAGGCACTAGACCACAATGAATATATTAAGAATAACGAAGATGACGGTTCATTAAACATATAATATACTGTATATTATTAGTATTAATTGTGTATGTGTGAATATCCATGCACGATTAAATAGTGTTTCCAAAATATTATTATTATTTAATTATACCCCTAAATTGACCCCCTTTCTGAAAATACAACCATCAATTTTGGTGCTGTTTTGAACTAGTTAAAGAATATTTCTGGTAATAAAAACAAATTTTGGTTTCATTCTGGTGCCCCAGAATGAAAAGTTCAAGTAGCAAAAATGTAAGTAGCAAGCATGTAGCCAACAAAAATAAGTAACAGCAAAGATATTTTTATTATAAAATTTTTGCTACTTGTATTTTGCCTGCCGCACATTGACACGTATCCAATAATGTAGTATGATATATTTCAGTGCCATATTCGTGATCAGCAACCCAAAAAATCAATCATAGTAATAAAATCAATCTGAATTCGTGGTGATTTTTCATTATCATACTGTATTTGCACTACTTGTTTTTGGCACATCCAAAATTAACCAAAAATTGTCTCGAATGTTATATTTGAGTTATATAATCGTACTGAGCTTAAAAAACCGTATTATGCAGCAAAAAATGAATTAATTTTAGTGAGCCACAAAATCTTTTGAAAATTTTAACATGAAAAATACTGTTGATGGGTGCCATAAGGGTATCACAGCACGAAAACTAACTCAACCATATAAATGGCGTTTTCTCTGTTGGATAGCCCATTACATTTTAGGAAAAGTCACGAAATCACGGTTTTCCCAACAAATCTGATTCAAAGATACAAATGAATTAGTTACAGAAAATATCTAAATTGACCAGACCACCCTCCCCCGGGCCAAATAGGCTTAAGGCTGATGATTAATATACAGGAAGTCAGTCAAGTATCATCTTCATATTTTATAATTTGTCATAAATTTTGCCGGTATTATTCTGAATATATTTATGGTAAAATATATCAATCAAAGATAAACCAATTCAGACAGAGCTTTTAAATTATTGTCTTATTGTGTGTGTTATGGCACATGCCACACTAGTATACGTCCGCATTGCAGGACATTGCTTTCGCCGTGAGGACCAGCCAGTGTATAATCTTGTGCTTTGGCAACCCCATGGAGTGAATAAGCATGGTGGACAGCCCATGACTTTCTTGAGACGCATCTTGAGGACACTGGCCTTGAAGATGCGGATGATCTAGCATATGTCATGGGTGATAGGGAGTTGTGGCGGCGCAATTTTGTTGACAAGTCGGCACAGCATTCTTAAAAATGCAGCTGCAATGCAGCATGCCTATATGCAGTATGCCGGTACACTAGTATATCAAAATCACACAAGCTTGACAGAAATATTAAAGTTATACATACTGTAGGTTTTCAAGGCTGCAGATTATATTTGGTTTGGAAGGCCTGATCGTATCGCAGTGCCAATTTGTGGCACTTTTTGTTCTGTGTTCATATGTAATTTTTTATCGGATGAAATATGAAATTTATATAATTAATTATGTATTCATATTATTCCTTTTAGAGAAATGCAAGTTTGGTTATCAATGTACCGGTTCTCACGGTTCTTCAATCTCGGGTGGTAGTACCGAAGTTATCGATAAACATAAACAATGCCATCGATGGTCCGTAAGAGGAGAATGTTCCGCAAACCCCCGATATATGTGGAAGAATTGTCCCGAGAGTTGCCGAGATTATGGCGACCCGACTTCAAAACCAACAGATGGAGTTTTTACCGATCAGGAATGTGTCGTATACGCCGAAAGAAATGAATGTGTCACTAACCGCCATTTTATGCTGAGTAAATGCCCTAAACAATGCGAAGATGTAGCTAAAAACTTGATTGATCCGTTTGCGAGAATGGCAGCATCGGAAATCGATATTTGCGAACAAAAGGCCATTGGAGGGTTTTGTTTAACTGATCGGCGAAATATGGATAAAGATTGTCCTGGCACATGCGTAGGCGATTATATTAAGGTAGACAATATTGATAAGGTGCCTGATGTAATTCCACCAGATCAAGTTACTAACGTTGAACTAGTTGTAGGCCCGGGACCTCTTCACTGTCCCACCGGGTTCTTCATGTGTGATTGTGCCTGTTTCGATGCCAATTGCCTCGGCTCCGAAGTCAAACTCGATGAAGACACAAACACTTTAATATGCGAAGTGAGAAGTCCTGAAGGCGTAGCCGTGCAAGCTGAAGCTGCAATTGTGTGCGCCAAGTTAATAGACATGTACGAGATATTTATACCAAGCGCTTATGCAGTCGAAGAACCCCCAGAAGAACTGGAATGTCCAGCCAATTTCGACATGTTATCCTGTAATTCAATGGGAGTTTCTTCTATAGTAGGTGCATCGGGAAAGGGGGAGGTTGATGGCGAGCAATGTGTCTTTAACGAAGATTTTTGCCTCGATAATTGCACTGTTTCCGGGATATGTTTCCGGTTATTCGATTCTACGCCGATTGAAGGAATGCGTAAAATCCGCTCGGCTACACCCGAAGATAAAAGCAGGTTCTTTGTGAATGATGATCACAACGATTTAGAAGTCGATGTCTACGAAAGTCTCCAATCAGTTGGATTCGCCACCGGCCAATGTCCAGTTGAAGGTTCTTTTGTTATCGGTTGTGAGTGCATTGGCGATTGTAAAGGCATCAACCCTGTATTATCTTACAGAAAATGCGAAGCGACCGGTCTAACCGAAGAGCAACCAATCGGTGTCAGGGTGCTGTGTTCCTCTAAGGCCACTGTAGAACCAAAGTATGACGGGCATGGTGGAGAACAAGGAGCTAGAGCACAATGCCCAGGGGGGACATCACTTTTATCGTGTGGCGCGACGTATTCGGACATAAATGATGTTCCAGCCGACTTCACAGGCATCGGTTCTTACATCGACGACGGGTGTGAGACTCTATGTTCCGATTTTTGTTACGCCTATGCCACTTGTGTTTAAACTGTGAAAATATACTTTTGAACAACAATTTGTGGCAAATAAGAAGTCACACTATTTTAATATCACAGTGGCCCAACTCAATGACAGAACATATTTTAAGAATTACGTTAGACTTCAATCAATTCAGATTGGATATAACATGTTAAATTACAATTTAATCAAATTAAATTGAATTGGCCTGTTGTGACGTTATTAAGTTAGTTCCCAATTTTGGTGGCGGAATAATTTATTGATGAATATTGTACCCAATCAATATGGAGGTGTATAGGTAGATAACAATATAATCCTGATTTATTGTAATTCAATAAAATAATCAATTAATTGTAATTATTATATTGTATTGGTGCCATTAAAGAACTTACTAGTATAATTACCATATATATCATATTCATTCATTCAGTATCAGTAATACTACTACATTTTCAACGACGCATACTAAACCACACAAAACATTTACTATACACCCATGCAAGATTTAGTGAAAAAAAAAACGCGAGAATCTCCTGAACTTGTTTTGCAGTACCAGTATCTGTATACACAGAAGATGAAGGTCCGAATGGCATGGAGGTCCGAATGGGGTGGAGGTCCGAATGGGATGGAGGTCCGACTGGGATGGAAGTCCGAATGGGGTGGAGGTCCGAATGTGGTAGATGTCCAAATGGGGTGGAGGTGAATGGGGTGGAGGTCCGAATGGGGTGGATTCCGAATGGGATGGAGGTCGGAATGGGGTGGAGGTCCGAATGGGGTGGAGGTCCGAATGGGATGGAGGTCCGAATGGGATGGAGGTCGGAATGGGATGGAGGTCCGAATGGGGTGGAGGTCCGAATGGGGTGGAGGTCCGAATGGGATGGAGGTCGGAATGGGATGGAGGTCCGAATGGGATGGAGGTCCGAATGGGGTGGAGGTCCGAATGGGGTGGAGGTCCGAATGGGATGGAGGTCGGAATGGGATGGAGGTCCGAATGGGATGGAGGTCCGAATGGGATGGAGGTCCGAATGGGATGGAGGTCCGAATGGGGTGGAGGTCCGAATGGGATGGAGGTCCGAATGGGATGGAGGTCGGAATGGGATGGAGGTCGGAATGGGGTGGAGGTCCGAATGGGATGGAGGTCGGAATGGGATGGAGGTCGGAATGGGATGGAGGTCGGAATGGGATGGAGGTCCGAATGGGGTGGAGGTCCGAATGGGGTGGAGGTCCGAATGGGATGGAGGTCGGAATGGGATGGAGGTCCGAATGGGATGGAGGTCCGAATGGGGTGGAGGTCCGAATGGGATGGAGATCTGAATGGGATGGAGGTCGGAATTGGGTGGAGGTCCGAATGGGATGGAGGTCCGAATGGGGTGGAGGTCCGAATGGGATGGAGGTCCGGATGGGATGGAGGTCGGAATGGGGTGGAGGTCCGAATGGGGTGGAGGTCCGAATGGGATGGAGGTCGGAATGGGATGGAGGTCGGAATGGGATGGAGGTCCGAATGGGATGGAGGTCCGAATGGGGTGGAGGTCCGAATGGGATGGAGGTCCGGATGGGATGGAGGTCGGAATGGGGTGGAGGTCCGAATGGGGTGGAGGTCCGAATGGGATGGAGGTCGGAATGGGGTGGAGGTCCGAATGGGGTGGAGGTCCGAATGGGGTGGAGGTCCGAATGGGGTGGATATCCGAATGGGGTGGAGGTCCGAATGGGGTGGAGGTCCGAATGGGGTGGAGGTCCGAATGGGATGGAGGTCCGGATGGGATGGAGGTCGGAATGGGGTGGAGGTAGGAATGGGATGGAGGTCCGAATGGGGTGGAGGTCCGAATGGGATGGAGGTCCGAATGGGATGGAGGTCCGGATGGGATGGAGGTCGGAATGAGGTCCGAATGGGGTGGAGGTCCGAATGGGATGGAGGTCCGAATGGGATGGAGGTCCGAATGGGGTGGAGGTCCGAATGGGTGAGGTCCGAATGGGTGGAGGTCCGAATGGGGTGGAGGTCCGAATGGGGTGGAGGTCTGAATGGGATGGAGGTTGCGCACTGGCTTTTTTGACGGCCTGTCATCACGGACAAATTTTCCTAGAGTTTTTTTCACCGACATCAATTATTGATGACGGCCCTTTTTGCTCTTGAGTGATAATGTGACGGGATCCGAGAATCCCGATTTATCCGGTGTCTAATCTACGCGTCCCCGCCGTGTGTGTGTGTGAAAAGAGTTCTGGATTGTTGATTGATCGATGTATATAAACATAAGAGTATGATATAGTCGGATAAGATATAGCACAGTTAAAGTGAATGATAGAGTGTACCGGTAAAATGGCTTAATATTGTTGACAGTAGACGGAGATGGTGATTAGAGTTCCGGTACTGCCCTAACTAACTGACTTACTAAAAGTGAATGAATTGGCACAACAACCGGTAATATATTGCACAGGTTGGCCGTGTTACATTACTCAGTGGATGCCTTCCCCCCATTGGCTAATAACTCACTTCTCGCCTCCTATCTCCCTGGGAGTGTTTCCCCCTGCTGCTATCACTCTCTCCCTCCCGGAGGTGTAACCTCTGACCCCCGCTGTGTGTTCCCCTTGGGGTTTGTCGCCCCGTTTATTGGGGTGACACGAGGTTGATTGGTAATCAACCTCGTGCTCCCAATATTGCTTAAAACCAACTTTGTGTGGGCCTGGTTAGCGGAATTGAATACGCTAACACTCCCCCCCCATGCTATCTTCCCGGTGAGAAGATAGCATCCACCTCTAGTGCGCTACAATTCCGCTGGATCCCGATCTACCATCGGGTGTGGGGTGGAACTATTTTTCTCGGAGCCGGCTTTCCAGGCCGCTCCCTATGGGTATGATATCGCTACCCTGTTTACCTGGCGTCCCGTGTCGGGCCGATCGTGCGCTCCTCTCACACGACTTTTGTTTCCCCAACACTTTCACCACTAACTCCGCTCCAGTTTCACCCTAATTCCTCCATACTCTCGGACTTCCTCGTCCCTCACTCTGACTCTTGCTTCTCCCCCCCCCCCCCCCCCCACACTTGAATTGCACCCGCACTCTCTCCGCACTGTTACTCAACCCCTATCTCATCCACTCACTCCTGACGAGTCTCACCCCCCTCCTGTGCCGTCGCACTCAAGAAGTGTGATGTCGTCCAATGTTTCGTCCGCGACTCATAGTATTATAGTCTATTGGTCCCCAGTCCCAGTAGCTAATTGGAAAAAAGGTTGTATGACTATAGTACTTACTTTGATTACATTTGTTTACTGAACTAATAATGATTGCTACGTACGTACATACTAATTGCACTTTTCAATTATTTAGATTATTTGAATTTGTACTTAGGAGTTCGCACGTCTCACGTGGTGCCTTCCAGGCATACCACATCGAAGTCTTAGTTCGTTCCACCTGCCTTTGGGAACCACCTCAACTCTTTCCCTCTGTCGTCCTCCTCCCTTGGTCGTTTCCTGGTCGCTGCCGCTCCTTTGGTCTTGTCTGCTTTCAGGCTCCTGACCCTCGCCGTCACCTCTTTACTAATCCCGGTCGTCGACTCCTTGGGCGCCGGTGTTATTAGCTCCCGGTATCGCTTCGCGGGTGGCCCCTCCGAGTGGCCCTGTTGTCTCCCCCTGGTGGCGTCCCATAGGATCACTTTCATCGCCCGCGGCACATGCTCCGCCAAGAAATCCCTGAACTCTCCTCTGTTCTGTGGCGTCCACCTGTCCAAATACCTCTGCGTATTTATCACCCCGGCATACGACGCCGCCGTCGCCACTTCCTGGTAGGCAAACGGAAGCCTCCGTTTGATAATCTCCATGTGGGCCTCCTGATTGATGTTAAAGAAGCCCCACCGGAACTCCTGGGCCTTCATACGTTGCCAAGTCATGGCCCCGACGTCGGCCCACTCCTCGAAGATCCTAAACTTCTCTTCGTCGTCCATCCAGTCGCACTGGCGTCCATAGTGCCCCCGAAAGTTGCACTTCGAACACCGGTTGTGCAACCGTGGACACGCCCCCATCCTGTGGCTCGACTCGCGGCAGTAGAGACAACTAGTCCCTTTCTGGAACCGGTACAAACAGCTCCTTTCCTGGTGGGTCTGTCTCCCACAGTAGTCACAGCCGAGCACCAATGTCTCCTGCCCCACGTCGTCTTTCGTCCCAAGCGATCTCCGCGGTCTGTGGAGTCGCTGGTAAGCGAACTTCCGGACGTTAGCGTCCCTGTCCACGTCGATCTCCTCGCCCCTCCCGGGCATCGTCTCCCTGAATACTACCCGTGGCGCCGTTCCCGGTTGCTCGCCCAACCTGATGGTGCTTCCCGCGAAATCCATCGCCGGCTCCTCATGCACCCAGGCCTGCTTGCCGGGTCTATCCCAGAAGGCTCTTGCCCCACTGGCCGTCACCACCCTCCCGCCAACCCAGTCCGTGTCCAAGTGGCCAATCCTCCTGATGGGCGGCATCTCTCCGAACTCGTAGTCATCCTCGCCCTCCTCTGGGAGTGGCTCCAACCCCGGTATCCCGGTGGACCCACTGTGTCCCTTCCCGCCTTAGCTCTCGCCCGTAACTTTCCACCCTTCCAGCTCCCCTAGCCTCCTTAGCGGCTGATCGCCCTCGGCGCCCGCTGGTATGGGCGTCGTCTGCAATCCCGATGTCGACTGTTTCGGTGATCCCACCGTCCACCCTAATTCTCGCCCTAGAGACTCCCCCGAACTCCCTGACGATGTCCAACGAAGTTCGTTTAAGGCCGCCTGTTCCTCGAAGCCGTAGCTCTGTGCCCTAGCTTCCTCCTCCCTTTCTTCTGCTTCTCTCCTCTCCTGTCTAGCGATTTCTTCCAATCGCTTCGCCTCTCGCCTATCCGCCTCTAGCTGCTCCCATCTCTGATAAAGCGTATCTACCTCCCCATCTACCAGATGTCGGCTGTTATAGTACACCGACTCGCCCTTCAGCCCCGGGTGGTCTACCAGACCCTCGAAAGCCGTCTTGAAGGCTCTTCTGTAGCTTAGGGGTGATCCCGATAATAGGAATGCCGTTGGTTCCCTCTCGATAACCATGGTCATGAATAGGTTGAGCAAACCCATCATTATCCAGTCCTCCTGTAGGATATATCGCTTCTGATATACCTTTATCGCTCCTCTCCGGAATTGATACACCTCTTGTTTCACTGGCCTCGCTCCCCACTTCACCGAGTTTGACAAGTCCGCTCCGTACTCTTCTCTGAACTTACCCCAGTCCATTGGTTTGTGACACACGAGCCCCATTAGCTGGCCCATCGCCACCACCCTACAATGGCCTGAGTTCTCCACTAGTCCCAACCCGTCTGGTGCTGTCATAGCCATGTAGACCGTCTGCGTATCCAGAAGGTTGGGGGTGTCCGGACCGATGATTCTCTCCGCATCATCGCGAATCGCCGACTTCTCTCTCACTAGGGTTTGCACCGCCTTCGGCAACCGGTTCAACTTCGGCCCGTCCTTCTTTCCATACGTCCCTAGATCGAATAGGAATATATCCCCATTTGGCGCGGCCAAATGTAGGAGTATGGTTCTGGCCGACCCTGCCGATCCTCTCCTCGAACCTTCCTTGTCTTCCACGGTCCCCTCATCATCTAGGACCGTGTATCCTCCCCTGCTGACGGACTCTACAAACCTCTTCCAATCCTTCCTCGGTGGATCCCTTGCGTACTTCGGAATCCCGAACTTCGCTTCGTCTCCTTTCACCACGTAGTGGAAATGCTCGAAGATTGCGTTATCCAGCGACGGCGTCCCGTAGGTCCCGACCAGCCGCTGTTCGTGCACCTCCCTGAAATGGTCTTGTAGCGCTCGCGCTCTGTGACCTCTCTCTAACCGCTCGTAGTATCCCCTCGTCTTCTCTTCCGGATGCCTCTCGGTGAAATCCACCAGTATCTCCTTTCCTCCTAACTCCGCCTTTCTCTTTCTGATCAGTTTCCCCGCCATTCTGAACTCTCTCACTCGCTCACCTGTAAGGTGGTGCCTTGCCAAGCAAGCCGCAATACAGATGAGTGATAAGGTTAAGATGGTCTGTACAGTTCGACAATGGCCTATTTATTACTTAATTCTGAGTTATAGCCTGATTTTTCCTACTTAATTTCCAAAACCGTTAAATTGTACCCTAAATTGTAATTTTGTCCGTTACTTTAATTATGTTCCAGAATTTTCTTTCTACTGTTACCATCATTTGTGTAATTTTCTGATTCTATTTTATTTTTAATTTAATTTAATCATACTGTGCTAACTATCGTACTACTGTGCTACTACTTACTTATTATCGCCGATGGATTACTCGACTTCATAATCCACATTCTGGCCTACTCTGTGGGCCTGTGCAGTACAACAGTATGCGTCGCGTGGCCTACACGATTTATCCAGCTGTACTCATATGCCCCCCTCTCGCTGCTCACTACTAACTAATATCTACAATATACATACCCTTCTACCACTAACTCTTACTAACCGGTACTATGTACCCTCTTACTAACTTTTAACTAACTTCTACTAACCGGTACTACGTACCATCTAACCTCTAACTCCACTAACTCTTACTAACCGGTACTATGTACCCTCTTACTAACCTCTGACTCCACTAACTCCTACTAACCGGTACTACGTACCCTCTTACTAACCTCTAACTCCACTAACTAACTAACGGTACTATGTACCCTCTTACTAACCCACCGCAACTCTCCCACTGCCCCCCCTATAGGTCCTTTAATTCTCTGCCCCACTCTCCTTGTAGAATCCTTCTTGTTCTCTTCTGTCTTTAAATTTTGTAAGTGCTGCCTTCTCTCTGTATTACTGATCTCCTCGTGGTCATCCCCTGGCGGCAAAGTGCCACCCTTCAACTCGTCGTTCGGCGGGATAGTGCCGCCCCTGTTTTCATCCTTAATCTTAGATGCCACCTCTGCTGGCCTCCCCCTTAATATGTGTGCTGGCATTAAAGGCCTTGATGACCCCCGTTCGTCCTTCGGCATACACGATGTCTGTATATATAATGCCCCCTCGCACTCCGTCAGTCCAGCATGCGTATGCAACACGCCTCCTACTTTCCTGACTCCTTTATTATGTTTACTCATGGGCTTCTCTGCCCCTGGTCTAATCCTCTCACATCCTCTCCCTTTCCATCTTGTCTTCTTAGTCAACCTCCCCCTTGTTGGTATGTCTCTCAACCGGACCGGCGTCTCTTCCGGACACTCCTCCAGACTATTGTCCTCCTGACACTCCACTGGACACTCCTCCGGTTTGTCCTCCGGGCATCTCGCCGTCCGCTCCTCTCCATCTCCATACCGATACTTGCTGGGACCCTTGTTCCAACCCATTGTCTCTAAATCTTCTGCGTCCAAGCCATTCTCCTCCGCCCACTCTCTTGGTGTTGCTTCCACTTCTAGCTGTCTCCCCTTATCGCCCGTCTCTGGTTTCTCCTCTACCCCTTCAACAGTCCCTGGCACCATGCACCCTGAACTCTCAGACACATGGAATGGTATATTGGTTTTCATTGGGCCGGTTAGCGTCCACCCGAATGGTGTTAAAATTGCCACCGGGTCACGCTGCCTGTCTTCGCCGAAGACCGTTTGTATTCTCTCGTGGGCCGTCGGGCAGTCCATTCCTACTATGATGGATACCTTCCTAACGTCCACCTCTGGGATTGAGAAATCAATACTGTCCAGGAATTTATATTGTTCGACCTCGATGTTGGTTGGTCACCTGGCGTTGATATTTATTGACTCTATCACCTGGATGGGGTCGATGGTCGCCCCATAGTCGCATCCCGGTGCTATCGCTGCTATCGCGCACCGTCAGGTCCTCATCTCCAGGACCTCATCTTTGCTGGAGATGGTTGTTACCGCCATTCTACTTGGCCTCGTTCTCAATCCTATCTCTTCGGCCACCCAATCCTCAACTAATGTGAAGGCTGCTCCACTGTCGACCAGCATCAGTGTGGTCACTGATCGATTGCCTTCCCCAATTACTCGCACTGGTACTACCCCTAATAGTACCATTCCTCTTTTCTTCGCCACTACGATGCTTGTTGCCATCGTCTGACCTTTACTTTGACCGAACTTAATTGGCGTTTCTTTGCATTGGTTGGCTCTATGTCCACTCATCACACATCGCGAGCAGATTTCATTTCTTCTCGTGTATTCTACCTGATCTTCCCTGGGTAGCGCTTGCCAGTACCTGCAGTTCATGGTCTGATGAAGTGCATTTGTATGTAGTTGGCATTTGCTCTTTGGGTTGTAGCCATCCTTATAAAGTGCGTTGCATATCGCACTTATGTTTGTACCAAAGTCCCTACTATTCTTGTTGTTTGGGTTCGGCCTACTGGGCGTGCTGGGGTTATGTTTATTTGTGTTGTTATTTTTCCCCTGTCCACTCCATGATGTGGTCTTACCCCCGGCTACTTGTGGACTGGTAGTCCCCTGCGTTGCTGCGTACAGAAGTGTGATAAGTTCTTCTTGCCCTCCCCCGGGTTATATCTGCACCGACCACAATTGATGCTAAACTCCAATATGATATGATAAGAATAACAAACATACATATAATAATTAAGCAACAATAATTTCATTAATCACAGACTTATGTCACCATTGTAAATACCGATAGGCTACCAACTAATTAGCATTAGGCCTACATAAATAATTATTGCAGTAATCGGGTATACACTATTCCCCTTACATCCTCCCTCACAGGCAAAAGATCGGCTCGATCTTTACATTTACAAATAAAATTTACTTTCAGTTTAAAATTACACAACTGATTAAACAACTGATAACAATGGTAATATGAATCAATCATAAAACTATACTCTTTCATATAACAAAATTTCTTAACTTTAAATTAATAAACTTTCATTTTATACCATAAACAAATAATCAACTTACTACATACTGTATAATGTAATGTCAACAATAATCAACTTACAACATACTGTATACTGTAATGTAAACAATAATCAACTTACAACATACTGTATACTGTAATGTAAACAATAATCAACTTGTTTCCTTTATTTTTATTTACAATCACTACAGTACCATGTTTCTTCCGCAGGTTCATCAATAATACCGACACAATGAAAATGGAACCAATCAAAACAACGGTCACAACTTATCATTGATGGACCTTCTATAAACCATGGAATGCCACAAATCGGGCAAGGGTAAATTTCTGATTCATCTACACCGTGATCGGTTATGGGTTTATGAGTACGATCAATGTCACGGCCTAAAATTGGTTTAACACTGCGACCACTCACAGGAATATTGGTAGGCAATGACGGTAAGTACGGTCCTACTCTAAGACGCACATCATCCCTACTAATAACTCTAGTTTTATTATCACATAAACCATTTATATGCGTAATAGTAACATTTTTATTATCAATGTGAGTAACACGAAAAGGACCCACAAACTTTGGTGCCAATTTACGATCAGTACCAGGATTAATGGAATGATTTTTGGCCCAAACAATATCACCCTCTGTTATGACCTGATCCTTAACTTTTCGGTCAAAATTACGTTTCTGAGTAATTTGTGATTTCGCAATACACTTTCTAGCCAAATGCCATACTGATGACATTTGCTCTCCAATTAATTTTGCTCTTAAATCTGGTGTAAATTTTTCACCTTCAGGTAAAATAAAATTATCTGCTGGGCGCCTGGCCTCAAAACCATGCAAACAATAAAAAGGTGTTTGCCCAGTGGACGAATGAACAGTTAAATTGTATGCAAATTGCGCAATGGGTAATACTACATCCCAATCCCTTGATTTATGGTCAGTTAGAGAACGCAAAAGTCTAGTCATAGTTTGTATCGTCCGCTCAGCCAGCCCATCTGACTGTGGATGGTAAGGTACCGTAAAAACCTTCCTTGTTAAACAACGTTGCGCAATTTCCTCAACCAGCTTTGATCTGAAATTCGGACCCTGGTCGGATAATAATATTTCAGGCGCACCATACCGTAGCACAATCCGGTGCATAAACGCATCCGCTGTCGACTTAGCGCTGCCGTCACACAAAGGAACAAACTCTGCATACTTTGTTAGATAGTCTATAAAGATAGCAATGTAGGTATTACAATTATCGGTGGGTACAAAAGCCCCCATTAAGTCGACCCCAACCCTTTCAAAGGGTCTCTCCACTTCTATTGATTCCAATTCATGTCTTGTTCGTAGGTTACGAGTAGTAGCACACTTGGAACAAGACTTATAATGGTTATTCACCTCACTATACATACCAGGCCAGTAATAAAATTTCAGTAGCGATTCATACACTTTAGAAGTTGCAAAATGACCAGACGAGTTATCACCATGGTATGCATGTAAAATATCACCTCGTAAGGATTCTGGAACTACAGTTAACAGTCGAATTTTATGACTATCTTTAGACTTAAATCTATAATAAAGAACTCCGTTACTAAGTTCATAATTAGTTGCCTCCAAAACAATTCTTCTAGCTGCTTTCAATTTTATTGGTAAAGTACCATCTTCTAAATAATCGATTATACACTTGAGTTTATTATCATTTCGTTGTTTTACAGATATATCTACTTTGAATGAATGAACATCAACTTCATCTTCAATAACAATCTCTGATACCTCAACTGAAGACACAACTTTATCCAATGGACAGTTACCATTTTCCTTCTCCGAACAACACAAAGGGACTAGTCGACTCAATGCATCTGCATCTCTATTTTTTATTCCAGGTCTATATCGAATTTCACAGTTGAATTGACTCAACCAAAGTGCCCATCGAGCTAAACGACCCTCCAACTGTTTGGCAGTTAATAAACTGGTAAGTGCAGAATGATCGGTATAAACTGTAAACTTTCTCCCATATAGGTAAGGTCGAAAATGTTTAATTGCCCACACAACTCCAAGACATTCAAGATCACTTATAGAATAATTATGTTCACTCCCTTGTAGAGTACGAGAAGCATAAGCCACAGGTTGTACACGACTACTATCATTAACTTGAGCTAACACAGCTCCCAACCCACTCCGAGAAGCATCAGTATGTAACAGAAAGTCGGCATTAAAATCCGCATGTGCAAGGCATGGTGGATTTGATAAAGCTTGTTTAATATCGTCCATCGCAGCTTGTTGCTCCTCTCCCCAAGTAAACCGTATGTTATCCTTCATCAACGATGTCAGTGCTTTCATTCTGTTTGCACAATGTGGTATATAGATTCTATAATAGGATGCCAAACCAGTAAACATCCTAATCTCCTTCTTACTTGTTAAAGGTTTAATATTCAACAGCTGACTAACTTTCTCTGGATCTGGGTATCGTCCATTTACATCAATAACATGACCCAAATATACTATACTCGGCATTGAAAATTTACATTTTGAAATCTTCAACTTAATTCCAACTTTACCCAAAGCCTCCAAGATTATATCTAATCTCTGTATGTGCTCCAATGCACTAAATGCGAACACCAATATATCATCCAGGTAAACTAAACATATGATATATTGCAAACCAGAAAGAGTCATATCCATCATTCTTTGAAATGTAGGTGGTGCATTACATAGCCCATATGGCATGCGTTTAAACTGATACAATCCCAAATGTGTACCAAATGCAGTTTTACAACGATCCTCCGACGCAATCTCAACAGTCCAATAAGCTGAATATGTATCTAATAAAGAACAATATAAACGTTTTGTGTCTGTAGGTTGTGGACCAATACAGTCAATTAATTCTTGAATAGATGGCAAAGGATATGCATCTTTATGCGTCACTGCATTTAGTGGTCGAAAATCAATGCAGAACCTCAGCTCACCCCCTTTTTTCAAGGCAAAGACTGGACGAAATTGCCAAGGACTCTCTGAATGCTCTATGACATCCTTCTCTAGCATAGATTTTACATGTTCTTCAACTACAGGCCACTGCGACCTTGGAACCCTATGTCCCCGAACCTTGATTGGACTAGCATCTCCCGTATTTATGTGATGTTGCACCCCTTTCACCAATCCCAAATCTAACTCATGTTGAGCAAAAACATCGCGGTGTTTATAAAGAACATCAGTTAATTTATCTTTCATTGACTCATCACTGTACTCATCCTCCTCAATATGTAATCGAGATATAAACTCACCTCTAGACCAGGTTTTACGAGACTTCTCTCCCACTGGCATAGACATTATATTTTCATCATCTTCTGTAACAGAATAATCAGCTGTATTTTTAATACTTAGGCAATCAACTGATCCCAACTTGGTATGTTTATTAATCCTTATAGGAAATTCATTCAGATTCATTACCTGTACGGGAATACGCTGCAGATCATCTGGATATGAAATTGCAGTTGCAGCACAAACTCCATGTCGTTTATTTACATTCACACCTTGAGTAAATAATAATGGTTGTTTATTCGAGATAGGCAATGGTGAACTGAGCTCCCCTGATATCATCAAACGACTTCGTGGTGGTATAGTTACTATCTCGTTACACCACACAGCAGACACTGATCCATCACCCATTGGTCTCGATATTGTCTCTGTGGCAACGTCTTGCCCATTAACTATTAATACCATTTCTCCGCAAAAATTCCATTTCAATCCACACTCAAATGCTCCTAATATATCCAGACCAATTAGAAATTCATGACTCGGCTTCCTATTAACTTGTAATTCTACCAAATGTTCTACTCCACCCAAACACATTTTTATTTTTACACAACCCACAATATCTAGTGGATGCCCAGAAGCTGACTTTGTTTCAAAATATGGTTTCCTCAACTCAAACTTCATTGAACTGCATGATTGTATTTCTTCCAATACATCACTAGAAATTATAGATATTTCGCTCCCAGTATCAACAAAAGCTCTCTTAGGAATACCCTCCAAACTCGAAAAAACAAAGCAACGTCTTAAGCATTGACCCTTCAATTGTAAATTAAATGATTTCTTCTGCTCAATTGTAACTGCAGATGAAGTAATAGGCTCTAGTTTGGATTTAACATCTACCATTTCATCATCCCTATAATCATCTTGGGTAAGATTTAATTTATCGAAGCCAACTTGAACTAAACTACAACCAGTTTCTTTAGAGGTAGATTCACGACAATTATCATTAGATTTGCTACTATGCTTCAATTTTTCCTTAAAACAGTCCATCTTTCGGTGCCCCAATTTTCCACAACCATAACACTTTACTGGGTTTCTACAATCTTTGGCCATATGCCCAATTCTACTACAATTAAAACAAGTAATCTTCGGTTTTGTTGAACTCGAGTCAGAATAATTACTTGAGATTGGTTTAGAATTGCCCCTAATTGCATTTGTCTCCACTTCATTTGTGCTAACAATTGATTTGACAACTGTATTTGAAAGCTCCATATCTAAAGCATAAGCTTTTCGAAATAACTCTTTCCAGGTTGATTGCACATTCAATCGTCGCCATCCTCGAAGTCTTCCACTCAACTCACAACGAACATTAGATGCAAAGAAATCCTGTAGTATAGACTCTTCTCCATTCCCATCGAACTGTTCCCTACGACGGCGAACAGCCATCATGAATCGCTCTACGAATTCCGGCAAAGACTCATTGATCCCTTGTTTACATGTTGCTATATTAGAAGCTGTATTCTCCTTATGATCAGATAATAAATCAATAACAGCTTTCTTCAATGACAGATAATCACTTCTGTCATCCTCTTCTAATGTTTCCTCCAACATCGTGTGTAAACGACCAACTTTAGCCAGTAAACGATCCCTACGTTCATCCTGTGGAACCCTAGAGTCATCCATAATTCGATCATAATAATCATCAAACCATGTTTGTATAGACATCTTCTTTGGGTCGAAAGGTGGTATGGTCTCTGATAACTTCGTGCAGCGATGTATCTGGTGAGCACCTGTTCCTCTACTACCCCGGCCACTATCATCACCATGGTCACGGCGACCACTATTTGGTTCATTTGCAGTGTCTCTTTCATTCGATAGCATATCCTGAAGTTCTCTAAAACGACTATCTTCAGTCACCTTATGACTCTCCATTAAATTGGAAAAGAACTCATTTTGTTGCATAGCCATCGCTCTAGAATGTTCCTGCATAAATTGGTATTGTCTATCCATCATTGCTGTCGTCTGTTGTTGCATCAACTCGGCTTGATTCAACATCATTTGTTTAAACATCTCCATCATTCCCCATGTTGATTCACCCTTACCAGAAGCGACACTAGCGTCATCTTCTTTGTTAAGTTGCTGACCATGACCTTGACTTTGACCCTGGCCCTTCTTGGTCGGGTCGTCCTTCTTCGACATTTGTTTGGCAGCTTCAATATCCTTGTGATATTGACGACGTACGTCTAGTGGGTTTTGACGAGTTATCCTCTTCTCCAGTTTAAACAAAAAAAACAACAACAACTGAAATGGCTGGCGATCATAAGCCTGTGAAACTCCAATCCATTAAATTAAACGCTGTTCTCCAGTGGATGCAGTTGGTGGGACCTCCATGTGATAAGTTCTTCTTGCCCTCCCCCGGGTTATATCTGCACCGACCACAATTGATGCTAAACTCCAATATGATATGATAAGAATAACAAACATACATATAATAATTAAGCAACAATAATTTCATTAATCACAGACTTATGTCACCATTGTAAATACCGATAGGCTACCAACTAATTAGCATTAGGCCTACATAAATAATTATTGCAGTAATCGGGTATACACTATTCCCCTTACAGAAGTGACTGTCTGAGCTTAGGCAATGCGTTCAACGCGTTGTGCTCTGGTTTCGGTCTGTGGTAATCGGTCTTTGGTCCCTTTCCCAGGCTATCCTCACTATAGACTGGGTCCGTTATTAGTTCAGCTTCATAGTTTAAGAAGCTCGACATCTCTTCTAGACCCGGTTCCGCACCCTTCCTATCTCCAGTGGAGAAAGCGATTTTCCTCCACTTATTGCGCAGCCAAATCGGTAGTGCCTGCGCTATCGTAGTGATGTTGTTGGATGCGTTGAGTTCGTATGGCGCGTCCAGCATCTTTAGCACGATTAGCGCCTTCTCGACTTTGTTAGCGAATGTCTTTATGCTAACGGGGTTATCCTGTAGGCCACCCGATTTTATACCTCTCAGGGTCTGCCGGATGATCTTGGCCCGGTGCCCATACTCCCTGTCTAACGCCCACCATGCCGTCGTGAAGCTGCCCTCGATGCCCTGGTATTGCCTCACGATGTCGTATGCTGGGCCTCCTGTATACACTTGTAGATACTTTAGGCACTCCGCCTGCATCAAATTCTTTGTTAATATTTCATTACTATACATGCGCCGAAACTGTAGGTATTCTTCCGGCCTACTTCCATCGAATTTGAATGGTTCCACGGGTGGTAACTCGATCCTGGTCTTTAATGCATCGATTAACGTGGCCATTCCCATCGCTTGCGCTTCCAATGGGTTCGATGGGCTTTATATGAACAGATAATTGAACGTAAAAGAGACCTCAGGCAATCGATGTTCAAATGACGTTCGATTTCTGTGTTCACTAGACGTTCAGACCAACTGATCACTGCGTGTGTGTGCATGTTCTGTGTAGTGGGGAGGCTACAACCTACATCCTACGGCCCTACACCTACAGCCCTTATCCTAGAATACTGAGTGTTAAACTGTAAAGGCTATGTATCACATAAGTACAGTATCTTTATCTGGTTATTACATATACTGAGCACTGAGGGAGGACCTATTGCGTTATGAATTTTGCGTAATTAATACGGCAAAACTATCATTATTGTACCTTCCTGGGCTATATTCAAGTTACTCAACAAAATATAAACATAAATAATCATTGTAAGCCAAATAGCAAAAACATGGGAATACGAACAGCAGTCCTAATGAGACGACTGAAAAGGTATTGAGTAAAAAGTATTAGTATAAACTAAATGAATATTATTTGATAAAAAAAAAGTAAGCGGAAAACACCGCTTTTTTTCACTTATTTTCAATTTAGCGAAATTCAACCATTCTGTCCGAGTGGTTGAGTTTTACAGGAGTTGAATTTGGCACGAGCGAAGCGAGTGTTAAAATGCCAACGAGTGGAAAACTCACACTAGGCATAATAACTGAATTTTGCTAAAGAAAATGAGTGGAAAATTGTGTTTTCCGTTACGTTTTTATATCGAATATATACTGTTTTATTTGAAAAAAAAATAGTTAAAAAAATTAGTTAAATAAAAAATTTTCAGAAAAAAATTAGTTAAAAAATAATTTTTTAACTAATTTTCAACAAAATTAATTTAAAAAGACTTTTTTAACAAATTTTCCAAAAAAATTAGTTAAAAAAAATACTTTTTTTTATTAATGTTCTGGAAATTAGTGAAAAATATTTAGATTAATCAACTCAATTTTAAAAATATTAGTGATAAAAAGAACCTTTTTCAAACAAAAAGTATTTTTATGCGATAAGAAATATTCAACAACTCCTGCCTGCCCCTGCAGCCCTGCTTATCGAGACACGAAAATTTCATATAAAGGGAACCGACATGACAGCAACCCTAATGCAATAAGCAGAAAACAGGATAAGTACTGAAGTACCGGTACTGAAACTGAAAGTACCGGTACAACTGCTGCGGTAGATTTATCAGACCAGCAACCATGATACAGCCACAGCGTCAGGGCGTACCGGTACCGGTAGATGACAATGGCAAAACAAATGAACAGTTAGGCCTATCAGTATCGCAGGACAATGTTTACAAGAGTTTCACCCGAAGTGGGGCCCTCTACAGCCCTCCGTATAATTTGCGAAGATCATTTCGTGTTCGTTCTCAACCAACAGCAACAGGAGATGCGACGGATAGGAGCTGGAAGGAGACGGAACATGTAGCAAGAGCGACTAAAAGGATCAGGTAGGAGGCCTACATACTGACAGACTGACGTAAGTACCGCGTACGTCGTACGCTCACAACCTGACAACCGACAAGGCGACAACCCTGCAACCGTTACGCCATAGCCATAGTCCTAACCTAAATGCTGAAATGATACAAACCTAATTATAATACTGTAATATACCTACCGGTAGGCCTACCCCTCCCTGTATTTTGGTATAATAATAAATAAGTCCTGAGGTTTGTGTCACAACCGTTACAGCCATAACAGCGTAAGGCTGCAAGGCAGTAAGGACCCTCATGGAAACGAGGCAGTCACCTCATGAGGCTATCCATACACTGTAACATAATAACTCGACAATTGTATACGTTTATTATACCGTACTTAGTTTAGCACCGTAAATTAATTTATCTGTCTTATTATTTAATACTTTTATTACGCGGTAATATACTGATGATATAGGGCCTACTGGCCTAGGCCTACTGTACTCTTTTCGACATACTGTATTTTCTTCTACTGTACTTTGAATTCATATCGATGCTTACCGGTATGTAATTATCTTCCTGTATGTATATATTTTATTCAAAGTATGTCTTTGCTGCTTTGTAAATATGCCACACCATAACTAGGCCTATTGAACCACCACCTGATATATCGTAATTGTCTTACTGTATCGTATCGTATATTTATTTAAATTGTATTGTATGTGACTTTTTTACATTGTATGTGTCTTTTATTAATGGTGCCGTAAACTTTGTACGTTACTTAGTGTTAAAAAATCAATCAATCAAGTTGAATTGCACGTTAAATGTAAGAATAAAACTTTGTTCGCCCAATATCACATCACATTTATCACTTTGTGTGGAATCATATTACAAAAAATCTAAATGTAGAGGAAAAGTGACGATTTTTCGTTCATTTAATTAAATATAGGCCTACATTCAGCTCTATCCACTACAGGCGCCACTTTTTATACCGGCATGGAAAACTTACAGCGTTATTTTACTTGGCTGTCTTGGGTTACTTAACATGCTGACATGTAACAGCTTAATGACATCGTTTTTGGTTGGGGTTGGGCCACCCAATACTGCAATACTAATTGATTGGGAGATTGCTGCCTCACTAAATTGTTAGGTCTACCGGACATAAAGATTTGATATTTAGGTAGGCCTAGAGTAGAATGAGATTTTAGCTCATTTGCTTCACCTCAATAAACTATCTTGCACTCTTGCACTCCCTCAATTTCTTGTCTATCTGTTTAAATGCTTGATGTAATAAACATAAAACATAACTTAATATTATAAAACGTAATGTCTTTCTGTCTGTTTTCGTCTGACCTTACAGCTTACAGTATTATATCGACTATCGAGTATGCGCTAAGAATGGTCAATATTATAAATCTACCTTACCATACAACCAAAGCAACTGCTTGTTATGATGGGTGACATTCCAAGAAGAATGCACCTACTTCCACTATATGGACGGGTTTCCCGAGTAATAATTACTAAATTATTTTTCATTGTTTAATTACCGGTACTGGTAAGATACTTTAATTAATTAAATATAAAATTTAAAATTTTTTATAAATATTAAACTCTACGCTAACTGTTTAATTTACTATAAAACATAGCAGCATAGTAGCCTATACATTATTGCAATTACACGCGCCACTCAAATAATCTACTGACATATTCAATTCGTATGGAACTGAACTACGGAATTCGGTTTCCCACTTGAACACTCATTCTTCAACTTTCGGATTATGCAAAAAACTTCAGATATTATTATATACTCTTATCGGGATCCCAAAGAAAGTAAAGTCAGTGCAAACTATAAAGTTACTGTAATTTTGCTAAATAACATATCTTTCACTCTGTATTGCCAATGATTTGCAGTATTTAGAATGCTGGAATGGAATTGGCTGTGATTGGCTGGTTTATACATCAACCATCTAGAGTGGTAGACAAGAAATTCAGGGAGTGCAATAATGCAGTTTATTGAGGTGAAGCAAAATTAGCTAAAATCGCAATCTGCTCTACCTCAATATCTAATCTTATGTGGCCTACCGGTGAGTCGGTACTGGTAGTAATGTAATCAATTCAAGTAATTCAATACTGCAATAACTTCTGAAGGTCTTACCTGCAGATGGTCAGATTGTATTAAATATTTATCGGTATAATTTCATTTACCAGTCAGCAGAGCTAGATAAAAACAAACCAACACCAGCTGTTTGAACTCCACATTAGAAAGCTGAAACCATAACTGGCATATGAATGTTATATCTTATTTATTTACTACCATACTGTGCACCAACTGCAACACCATACACCGTAATTGTGTGTTGTGTAGGGATGGTTTTAAGCAAAACCAATACGTTTGTGTGGACTGTTATGAGGACAGCGGAGAATAGATTGCTTTTTTTCTCAATATACAAATATAAGTAAAAGTATGTATATCTTTGTTACAGTTTTACTGCTGTACGTTTTAAATAGGTCTACTGTTCGGTAATTATGTGACTATTTCACAATAGATAAAATTAATTTATTTATTGTTATTAATTGCGTTCCAGTGACTTATCTTCAGCTGCCAGCCATCGATATCGGAAAAATAAGGGGGTATCTTTCTCTCCAGAACTCATATCCCCGCCATTCAGCGCTATAAGTAATTATTCCACCGTTAGCCAGACACCCCCTAGTATAATCAAAGGAGCCGACACGGTGCGGAGTAACTCGGTGCGTCGCCGCACCAGGAAACGCTCGCGATCCGTCGCTATGGAGACAGTCTGCAGTACAACAGACAGCGAACTATCGGGTCAGGAACTCGCCGAATCCAGTAGATACCTTTTAGTCTCTCGTTCTCTTCGCTCTCATAAACGCAGAACCAACCTGCTGGTTCCACGCAGACAACCCGCTGCCACTAAAGCGGTCGACCAATCAACGACTCGGGTTTTGGTCGATTCCTATCTCGAGTTTAGTGACGTGACTTCCGATACTCATGACGTCACTCTGATTAACGAGGGCTCCCCTAGTCGTGTGCAAGGCGCCTCCCCACTGGAGCCGAGATCTGTTACTATCAATGACAACAGGTGTGTGAAACTGTTTTATCTTACGAAGATATATTTTTCTTGCATAGACGTCTGTGTGTTTAATTCCCCCATATAATTCGCCGAGAGATCATTTCACCCACTAAACACAAACACACGTCTTTATTCTATAATAATACATTGAGAATTCTGAGAGTTCCGACTTAGGGTCATATTGTAACCCGGAGTAACTAGTCTATTTACCCCAGTGATACCGATACCGGTACCTCGAGATTTACTTAAACTTTAATTTAACGTGTAAAATGGCTCATTACGATTACATAACATTAATTTAATTTCGTACTTAGCTGTATTTCAATTGAAAAATGTGGCCCATTTAAATATTGTAACCTACAGTTTGTCAATAATTACATTTTTATTTCCTTCTGAGTGATTTTGAGTGATATACCGGTATATTAACATATATTGGATAGGCCTATGTGAAATATACCGGTAATATCATTGGAATAGTTTCCTGTTAGTTTCTATGCCCAGAATGATTTGGTATTAAATTTAACCAATACGAGAACGGCATTCAATAATAATATTTGGCTCATAAGTTTTGAAATCGAAATGTTGAATTGTGAATATATATATATAGTGCCGCGAAATATACAATACTGAAGGATTCGGGATTAAGAGGTTTTATGTCAAATTGAAACTTCTTTAAGTTTATCACTATTTTTGCCTTTATTTTTATGAATTATTTTACGATATGTTTCCAGCTACCAATCTGTCGGTTATCTCAGCCCTATAAAGACGGACTACACGTACGCGTGGACCGCCAGCTATTCATCCAATCAGAGCGAGTCTGAGTTGGACAGCGGTCTGGATTCCGAATATATTATACCTAATATGAGTCGAAATGGACTCGGTAAGTAGATGTGGAGTCGGACTTGTTGCATGTGGAGTCGGACTTGTTGCTATATTGATATATACTAATAACTAAGTGTTGTTTTATACAATGATCTATATATATATTGCAAGGCATATAATCTACTACTTTATATGACGTGCAGTGCGTTTTATAATCCGAGCGATGCGAGAATTGAGAGACTGCAATCATCCCATAAAGTTGTATTTATTTTTATTCGAAAATGTAAATATTTTAGTCCCGGTAATAAATAAATAATTTTTTATTTATTAAAAATTAATTGTCAGTCGTTAAATTGCATTTAACGAGGGTTTTAATGCAAGATAATTTTGCATTATCCTTCGAATACGTAAGGGAAAGGCGGGCAGCCTTGAATAGGCTTTCCAGGATTTGGAAGTCACCGAGAATTAATCGGAAACTTAAGGTCCGATTATTTAGAGCAGCAGTAGTTCCAGTACTCCTCTACGGGAGTCCATGCTGGGCTCTAACTGCTGAGGACACCAAATCTCTGGATGGCACATTCACAAGAATGCTACGCCGGGTTCATTGTGTCAAGTACAATGCACACATCTCCAACCAGACACTATATAACATTGGAGGTGTCTCATTGGTTCCCCCAAGCTTGACACTAGAACAAACAGCGTGGTACCGCAAGCCTACAGATCGTTCGGGCTCGTTCTCAATGCCACTGCGTGCGCCCCTGAGTCTCACAAACGCGGTGTAGTTCGTTGTATGTTTCATCGCATCTTTAATGCCAGTAAGGGTGGGGATGGTTCCCAACTCTATACCGCTATTGGGGATGCTAAGAATATTCTTAGCAATAACCAATATGCTGATACGATGGTCGAGCATGAGCTAGCCGTAATTCAAGCCGGTAGGGAGCGTGCAGGCAGTGGTTCTGGGGGCGAGGCACCAACAGCTGTCCCCACCGAGGTCATTGACCCGGTCGACCAGGCAGCTGCTGATGATTCCAAGCCTATTATCTGTAAGTTCGAGTACCGAGGTCGGGCAACTGATCTGTTTGTTCGAAAGTTACGTGGTCTTATACCCAGGTCTGTTTGTTTTTACAACATCTAAACTGCACCAGTCACTCCCATCTCTCAAACACCCCATCCTGGAAATCCTTGTGTCTAACGTCGTTTACTCTTTCTCTTTTCCCTCTTATAAGGGGGAATATGTTGGACACACCATCTAACAATTGTTTGAACGCGTTAGTCAGCACCAGGATGGGACAGCCAATGATGGGGGCGAACAGGGTAAGACTGTGCGCAACTACATCATGACGCACCGCAGCGAGCCCAATACACGTACACGACTGACTGGCGTGAATTGTTTAAACATTTCACTGTAATTGCTAGACATCCATTGCGGCCAGTCTTGCAAAGGCTCGAAATATATTACATCCAAACACGCAAGCCGGTTATCAACAAGCAGAAACGTGACTGGCGCAAGTTTACGGTGCTGCTTCCCAGTGGTTAATTCCAGTACAGACATATCTTCATTTCGTTACCTGTTCCGTCCCCCTTTGGGAATCTCTCTCTACATTTCCTGGCTTGGCCTCCTGAGAATGCCTTCAGTTGCTGGGCGAAAACTACCGACCAGCTGGCTGCTGTCAGCTGATCACTGATTGCATGCAACGTCTAGGTCTTGTTGCTTTTTTAATTTTTTACATTCTTTGGCACTGACACACCTACCGGTAAGGTTTTTACTTAACGTGCTTGATTAATAAATAAATATAATTAACTAACTCTTAATTATTATAATAATTATAATATAATAATATAATATATAATAATAATATATAATAATTAATTATATATTTTATTATTATATTCTGTTAGCCGTTGCCCCTGATTTAAAATTACTCAATGTATCTTCTTCCCAGGCTTCGATGGAAAAAATAGGAGAGAACAGGTGACATCCACATCGAGGCCGGTAACTACCGGCATATACCGGTAGTTTTTTTTTTTTCACCGAACTATAATTTTTTGCTCGTGTTGTTCTTTCTCTGTTGGTCCGACATATATCTAAATTTCTTCTTATCTAGTTTTTACATTTTTTATTTTATAAAAATATAAATATTATGTTTTAAGTTTTATATTTTATATTAAATGCAGGTCAATACAGCCAAGCTGTAGACAGGATCACTACAGACAATATTATATTAACTTCCACTCAACGCCGTAACGGGGTGGTATCGCGTGCGAAACGTTTGTTCCACGGGGCGTTACGTAGAGACACGAGCGTAGAGATCAGAACCGCGGACTCCACGAGACAACGTATCTCTACGTTGTCAATATTCCGAAACGGATATCAGCGTTCTAGAACATTGATATCGAAGTGTTCTAGAATGTGCGCGGCTACAATTTATCTAATATTTAGTATCCTGTCGTATATTTTCCTTAAATCTTATATAGCTAACATGTTTCGACGTGTTTCAACAATCGCCCCTTTATCAACTGTATCCAGTTATGTTTCAACATTCGCCAATATTCTATCTATCGTATCAAGTCGTGTAATAACTTTAGTAACTCAATTGATAAACGCAATATTTCATTTAATATTTCACTCCATCAAATATATTTCATTTATTTCTACGAGGCTGTTCATCTACATTAGGTTTATATCCAGTTTTTGTATCGAGTCCGTTGGTTCGTTTTTCGATTTGCCGGTTGCCAAGGAGACAGACAACTCCGTCTACAGAGAGTCCACAACTCGCCCCACTACGCGACGCGGTTCACCTCTCTGCGGTCTGTGTTTCCCTTGCTGTCTGCTTATCGGCTTGTTATTGGCCGTTAGTTCGATCCTGTTGTCCCCGCGGTTGGTCTCCCGTAATTCTACCTGGTTTCCCTCGACCGGACCCCTCTTCAACCCCTCCTGCTGCGATCCCGAGGTTATTCAACTCGTAATGTCTCGCCTTTCTCATCTGGAATCCCAGACACCGGGACAGCCAGTCCAGGTCGACTCCATAAACCAACGAATTGCCGAACTCTACTCTAGAAATCAGTACATTGATAACCAACTCGAGATATTTAAATCGAATTTATCAACATTTCGTAGAAATTCGGCTGTAGATAACGTTAATTTTCAGTTGTCGCTCCTAAGAAATCGAATTGATTCTTCGAAGCGCCACACCGCGTCCGATTTAGGAACTGTGTATCAGCGATTTAATCTGGTTTCCGGGAGAGTTAGTAACATAGGTTATGGCGGCGAATTTATCTCCGAAGTTGATTCCATTTACAGGGAAATCGAGTCGATTCACGAGTTGCTAAATGGGGATATGGATGACGTCACTCTGGTGACGTCATCGCTAGACTCGTTGCGGCGAGATATCGATTCGTTATTGGAGGTGAACCTGGGCGACCCTGGGGTTGCCGGGTTCATTCGAGGTCTTATTAGATATTTGGAGTCTGTGAGACAGACAGAACGGCCGTCTGGCGGACTTTCGGATCGCAAGTCGGTTTTAGACGATATTATCGCATTGAAATTGGAAGTTGATTTGATTAAGAAGTTTAACGGGGAAAGTCAACGGAATTACACCGAAGTTTTAGTTCAACTTCAAGAGTTACGACTCCTTATAAACGAAATCAAAAACAGTGGCGATTCTTTCCGAGTGGATTTGTTCTCATTTAAGTCGGAGGTTGGCGATATTCGTGAAGATTTGGTGGGTTTATCTCGTCGGGGTTTAACTAATAGTGATGAGTTGGACGCCGTGAATGTAAACGTTAACGAGTTGAGAGTTAAAGTTCTAGAATCGTTGGCATTATCCGATAGTTTGCGAGAAACCGTAGATAATGTTGTTGAAATTGAGCGGGAATTAGATTCATTGCGAATAGATGTTGGAAAAGTAAATTCTATAAGCGGCGATTATTCTGAGAGAATTCTAGAACTGGATTCCCGATTGGGTTCCTTAGCGGTGGTTATTCATGGTCGAGAGAGGAGTCGTGAGGAAACCGCGGGTTGGAGTCACCTGGACGTCATTGTAGCTCGTCTAGACCGCGATCTCAATCAACTCCGTACCGATGTAGCGGCCGGTATCCATGGTAACACGCCCTTAGGGGAGCTAATAGAGTCGTTTCAACTTGTTGAACACGATGTTGAGTCGGTCAACTTCGATTTTATGGTTATAAAAACTCGTATAAACGACGACGATGATTCGATAAAGAATGAGTTTGTGAGTATCAATGAGGAACTTGAAGGAATAAATGGTGATTTATCTTATTTAAAGAAAGAAATCTTCGTTTTAGAACCTGAGAGTGCGGATCTAAGTTCGATGTTTAGTTTAATATCTGGAGTTAGAAGGAGGTTGGGAGGGGTGAAGGTGAAACTGCGATCGGTTGAGTTGGGGGGTGTGATCGGGACGAGTGACGTCATTGGCGGGTTGCTGGGTCGGTTGGCGCGGTTGGAGGCGGATTCGGTTGGGTTCCGGGGGCGTCTCGACTCGGCGACTCCGTCGGAGCTGCTCGCGGACCACGCCGGACTCCGTCGCGATGTGTCGGAGTTGATGGCGCGATTCGACTCGGTGGAAGTGGACGTTGGGTCCCGGTGGCGGAATCGGGTGGACTCCGAGTTGGCGCGAGTTGCGCGCCAGTTGGGCGCGTTCGAGGTGCACTGGCCCGCGATACGGGACGACGCTGCGAGTCGAGGTAACCAACCCTCCGTGGACGCGGAGCTCCGGCTCCTTACAGCCAATATGTTGGAGACTCAAAAGAATATCGGAATCCTATTCGAGTCGTTAAGGAGTTCTGGACAAACTCTAGTCGATGTTTCAGCTTTACAATCTCTTCACATCGATTTGCAAGAGAATTACGACCTTCTCAATAAAGAATTAACGCGGTTTGATAAAGTTGATAATCGATTGGAGTCCCTAGAAGACGACGTTAAAGATATAAAGATTAAACTGATGCGTTTAGAGTCGTCTAGATCCGTTGATGAGATTGTCGACGCGAGATTGTCGACGTTAGTTACGGAACTCGATGGTGTTAAAGGGAAGATCGAAGCGAGTGTGGTTTACCGGGAGGAGATTAGAGAGCTGCGGGGGAGTTTGGAGGAGTCTAAGGTTGGCAGGGAGGAGTTTGTGGCATTGGAGAGACAACTGGAAGGTGTTCGGGGTGGGTTGGAGTCGGGGTGGCCGGCGGGAAACGGTGTCGACGTTGGGGGGTCAGGGTGCAACTACTCGTGTATCGTCGATGCCGTGGATCGCCGCTTGGGGGCGCTCGTTAGCGATGTGGTTAGTGGCGGCGGTTCGAATGGGACGTTGGCGCCGCTGTTGCTGTGGTTACGGGAGTCGACGGGAGAACAGTTGCGGACTACTTTGCTGCACAGTGTTGTTAGTGATATCCGAGATGATATCGTGAGTGGTATATCGGTGGGGAATATCACCGAGGGGCGGATTCGTTCTGTGGTGGACGCCGCCTTGCGGGTTTATTCGGCAGACGGGATCGGACGCGCCGATTTCGCGTTGGAGTCGCAAGGGGGCGCCGTGGTGTCTACCCGTTGCTCGGAGACCTACACGGGCGGGTCCCGGGTCGGTCTACTGGCGGGTTGGATCCCGTTGCCATGGCAGCGGGGTTACCGGTCGCCCCGGACGGCCATCCAGCCGGGACTCCGGCCGGGGGACTGTTGGCCCTTCCGGGGCGCTTCCGGGTACCTCGTCGTGCAGCTGTCCGGGGTTGTCCGGGTGTCCGGGGTCACTGTGGACCACCTCCCCCGGGAACTCAGCCCCACCGGCGAGTCGGACTCCGCTCCCAGACGATTCTCCGTGTGGGGTCTGTCCGGGGAGTCGGACACCGAAGGCTTCCTACTGGGTGGGTTTGTATACGAGGCTAGCGGACACCCAACCCAGACGTTTAGTGTAACGGACCCGTTGATAGACCCAGCGACCCATAGACCAGACGGGTTTCGCTTTATAGAACTTAGGATAGAATCGAACCATGGCAACTTGGTGTTTACTTGTCTCTACAGGTTCAGAGTCCACGGTAAACTCATCGCTCCCTAGGCTACGATAAGCTACTATTACCTCATGCAATTCGCTTTTTCTTTAAAAGTTTTTTTCAGGATCGACTTTAAACTTTTTAGCACTTTAAGGTCGAACAATTAATATTTATTTTTACTTTGTTTAGGTTTTGTTTGTTCGACTGCTGTTACTTTAGGATTGGGTAACGACAGCTATAAACATTTATACGAAAGTATCTCTAAGTTGCTCAAAAATAATATTTTCTAGCGAAAATTAAATTTTGAAGTGATATATTATATTAAGAAACAAAATAATGTTTCTGAAGAAATAATAAGCAAGTCAATGGAAGTTACATCCAAAATGTTAAAGTTATATTTTTCAAATTTGTAGGCGATGTCCTTTGAACTTCAAGATGCAATCTAACAAAAAAAAACAATTAAATCGTTGGCAAAGGCGTAGGGATAAATTTTAATGAATTTTGAGAAAACTCGTTATTAAACTGTTTGAATTCCTGCCAAATTAGTAATAACTATCACGTTAGAGGTGGGAATTGTGTTTCAACATCGATAACATCGAAACTGGAGTTTTGAATTCGCCGTCTAATAATTAATGAATTACTGTCCGGTTTGTTTTTATAATTATGGTAATTTTTGGTTCTTATTGCGATTAAATAGCATCTACATATTTCCGCAAGTTTTGTTCAATTAATTGTGTCTCTAGTCGTTAATTAATTTTACCCTGAATTACAATAATGATTGACATAAAGTTGTATATTATTACTGCCAGTCCTTAAATAATTGAACCATACCAATATCAATATTAGTC